>JAGMUU010000099.1:0-10850 GCA_020744375.1 Dactylonectria estremocensis | reverse complement strand
GTAGAGGAGTGAGGTGGAATAAAAGGATATGGTATTGTATCTACTGTACATACTGTAGACCTAGAATCTCTAACTTAACAATTCCATACCAATGTAGCTCATTGTACACCTTAGAGTTAAATAACAGCCATTAATGGAGTCTAGAAAATGTCAACTTCTAGATATCAGGAATGGTGTTGGGTATAGCTAGACTATGGCCATATGATTGTAGTATATATGTACTTTTGCCCCTTAAAGTCCATTTTAGAATAGTGTCCTAATATGACTTCATAAAATGTTTAAAAGTTTCTATATACACACAACACAATTTATTTCGCCCAGTGGCTTATAACCAATAGGGCACTAGTTGCTATTGGATTGTACAGTTATGGGCGTACCGTATCGACTCAAAAGATTCGGATTGCCCCGTGGGTCCAGATACCCCTGTTCTGCAGCATCTAATTGGCTTATAAGCCAGCTGCAATGCTTGACAGTTGTGCGTCAATCCTGGACCACTTCTGTCCTTTAGTCCACTTCTGTTCAGTCCAATTCTGTTCAGTCCAATTTTAGTCAAACGTTTTTAGTCAAACGCCTAGTTTTAGTCAAATGTCCAGTCTTATCAAACGTCCAGTCCACTTCTCTCCGTAGAACCACGGCCCCACAGGGAAGTGATCATCACCGCTGTGACGTGGATCATCAACACTGTGAGATGAATTTATTATCTACAGCTCGTTTTAAGAATCTCATATTTTTTTATTGCGGTAAGGCGAGAAAGAGGCATTTGTCAACCAGGAGCTGACATGAGTAAGGCCATGGTTCTTGTGCGACGTGCTGCGTCGAGTACCGTAAGGCTTACCGAGAGATGCATGCGGCCTCTGCACATTGTCCTCTTTGTAAAAAGGGACTACCGATATTGACAAAGAAACATGGAGCCTCCCTGACGATAAAAAATTTATCAGCGCATTTCCAGGGGCTACTGCCTTGCTGGGCATCCGTCAATCTACCGTCAGCAATGGCGATATCGGTCAGCAGGTTTCATCGGATACCCCTAATCCAGTCCAGCACGGCCAAACTTATGGAGGAAGTGGTTGTGATCACGAGATTGCACCTAGTGTCCTCAGTGCCAGAGGACATTTTCGTCATGCTGGGTTGTCTGTGGAGGAGCCAAGCGACTAAACAATGCATAAAGTATAGAATAGCACTTGAGAAGGAAACACAGGCACACGCTATTGTACAGTCCTCTTCTTAAGCTCATCTACCCACTGTTTGACATCCTGAACCCATGATTGTGCAATTCCTGGCAAAATGCCTGCTTTGTCATCATTGATGAAAAGATCAACACTTTGTTGCTCGTACACATGCTTGAGATCGAGACCTTGCTGGAATGTGATCGTAGCTGCCCTTTGGAAACTTGCCTTCCAAGGTGAACCATGAAAGCACTGCGTCCCAGAGCATGGAGGCCCGTCGCATTGCATAATAGCATAAACTTTGGACCAATGATTCGGCCGGCCACGGAACAAAGGGCCCCAATCTTGCAACCGCTTTTCTACTTCCTCCCACTTTATGGCTTCGTTTTGCGTAAGGGCAGGGCTTCGTTCTGAGTAAGGGCAGGGGTTCATTTTGCGTAAGGGCAGGGACTCGTTTTGACTCGAATCCAGGGTAAGATTTTGCTAGCTTCTGTTCACTTCGGTCCGAGACAGATACGACGACGTTCGTTTCCTCAGGTTCGTAGCGTTCGGTAGCTGGCGTTTTCTTCGACTCCTCCCAGAGCGCACCAGGCGCCAGGACAAGATCTTGCTCGAGTTCTGGATTGCACATAAGCTTCGTTAGCCTTCCTCCTTTGTTCAAAAGTAACTTCCATTCGATCGAGTAGTGAATGCATGTCGGCAGGAATTCGACATATGCCAGACTTTGTCCCAGTTGCTTAACTGGAGCAAAGGATCCCAGTTTTGGTCAAAGATCCCTGTTTTAGTCAAACATCCCAGTTTTGGTCAAAGATCCCAGTTTTGGTCAAAGATCCCAGTTTTGGTCAAATGTCCAGTGTTGGTCAAACATCCCTGTTTTAGTCAAACATCCCAGTTTTGGTCAAGCATCCCAGTTTTGGTCAAACATCCCAGTTTTGGTCAAATGTCCAGTGTTGGTCAAAGATCCCTGTTTTAGTCAAACATCCCAGTTTTGGTCAAAGATCCCTGTTTTAGTCAAGCATCCCAGTTTTGGTCAAATGTCCAGTGTTGGTCAAAGATCCCTGTTTCAGTCAAAGATCCCAGTTTTGGTCAAAGATCCCTGTTTTAGTCAAACATCCCTGTTTTAGTCAAACATCCCTGTTTTAGTCAAGCATCCCAGTTTTGGTCAAATGTCCAGTGTTGGTCAAAGATCCCTGTTTTAGTCAAGCATCCCAGTTTTGGTCAAACATCCCTGTTTTAGTCAAAGATCCCAGTTTTGGTCAATGTCCAGTTTGGGTCAAACATCCCTGTTTTAGTCAAACATCCCTGTTTTAGTCAAACATCCCAGTTTTGGTCAAATGTCCCAGTTTTGGTCAAATGTCCAGTTTTGCCAAACGTCCAGCTTTACCAAAATCCCAGTTTTGTCAAATGTCCAACTTTATCAAAGGTAAAAAATGGATGTTGGGGTATCACGAAGCTCAGCCATAATGTGGTGATAAAGTTACTAGGCGACGGTATTTTGATGCTCCTGGTCCATTTTCAGCAAGCTCTTAGCTTGGGTATTCCGGGAGATATGCGACAACATACACAGAAAGAGAAAACGAAGGTCAGAAAGAGTGGCCAGAGTGGATTAAGGAAGGTTAAAGAATTGGGGCAAAAGGCCAAGATACTCACTGCATTGTTCTTTTTTGACCCTATAGCCGGTGATTTCAGCGTCGGAGGCCATATCCCTGACGGTGAAACAATTCCGGATTTTAATCTTCTGGTATGCGTTATCACACACGTTAAACATGCAACTACTGACGAACTACTAGTTCCAAAACTATCTACGTGAGCCCCAAGCATATCCAAGACGACAGAGGCGTTCAACGCGAAATGCACGGCGACAGCAGTCAGAACTGCCAAATTCCAATCAAATCACCGTCAGAGAGGACACAGCAGAGGTTGGCCAAACATCACCCACAGGCAGTTCTCCTACGGAAAGTCATCAACTCGGATCAGCGCACGATACCATCGACGAATCTAACCCAGCCGATACGCGAAATGGATCAGCACCAGACACCATCGACGAGTCTAAGCCACCCAATATGAGAAAAGAGGAGGCGTTATTCCTATTAGATGAGACCAATGGCGATTATGCAGAGAATGGCATTAGTAGCCTGGAGGAGGAGATGCCTGTAGATCCCTTCGGCACTTCGAATTCAGGGGCAGAAATTGATCAGCATGACCCATTTCAGGCAGACGACACAATTAACGTGCAATACCTGAATGAAGATATTTGCATGGAAGCATTTCTTTGGGATGATGAGCCTATTGAAGGATCTCCCAAGGCGATGGTGCCAGCTCCCGAGCCAAGCAAGACGACTCGTGCACGAAATTTAGTACGATTTCTCGATAGGTGTCTTACTCGATTGACCCTAGAATAGTTTATTTCACAGTCTTAATATATATTCGTAATGTTTTATCCAGCCGGAGGCTTAACATCAGATCAACACGGATCCGTCACCCGCTGTAGCTGGAGAGTACTACTTCCAAGGATGTCACCCTCTGCTCAAGATAATGATCAGGAGCGCAGACTGATCTGACGTAATGATAAGGCAGGTTGCTGGTTGCAGCTTAAAACTTCGATCTCCACAGAACTACCCATCTATTAAATCCCAAAAGTCTGCTGTTGCATCTGAAAGGAAGGGTGCATTGTGATATGAATAGAAGCTCTTGATTTCTATCTAACTGAGGGCTCGCAGCAGCTCTATTTGTAGGCTGCTCTCATAGCTATGATAAGGTTCTCCAAAGACCGGATCCCAAGGGATCCGGGTCTTCGAGACCGGCTTGCTAGAAAGCCGAGTCTTCGAGACCGGTTTACTAGAGAGCCGAGTCTTTGAGACCGGGCCGTAGTCTCATCAGTTGATAGATGTGACATCTGCCTTGTATCCTGCGTCAATAAGCCAACAGAAATCTCTATAATATTTAAGTTCCCATAATTAGCCATAAATCCCTTTATCTTCTGGAGGAATCGCGTTCTCAGTATCCTGAATCCACCTTCATCGCCAAACAGTACTGCCTCGTCAAAACCTATTCCTTGCATCCGGTTGGCGGACTAGAATATCTAGGTCCTCTTCTCGGACTGTTCTCCCCGGCTCGCCTCTAGCCACCTCTTGTTCTGCTCTTCCAGGAGTCTTAGTTGTTCTCGGAAGATCTCAAGCTCCCTCTGTACCCCTGGTGGAACTGGCCGCCCCGATACAGTTCTCAAGGTGTTGCCGTCCCTCTCTGGCCCTTTTACCTGTTTCTTTTTGAACCTTCCTGACCTTTGAATAGTTCTGGCCGGTTGGTTTGCCTTCTTTGCCTTGCGCCTTCCACCAGGCTTCCGAGTTGGAGTAGGATAACCCCATAAAATTGGCATACTAGCCAATCAATGGGGGTTTGCAAGGGTACTCAGACCCACGGGGCAATCCGAATCTTTTGAGTCGATACGGTAACTAGATTCCTCTTTACAACACACTTCCAAATTTAGAATATGACCCACATAGTGTTACGGCTTGGTTCACCGCTCTTAATTGCCTGGCGCCTCTAGAGCAGTTTCTGGCTTTGTTATGCCCCTCACTGCTAAGGTACGCGCTACTCGTCACCACGCACGTTACCAGCCTCAAAGCGCCACAGAGACGTGGTCCGTACGGGAAAACATTTAACATTCAATTGGCGGACACTCTTCGCGGCCGCTTCTGTATTGAGGGCTGATGTATGCCAAGATTTGGACCATCTGGCAACAATACTATAACCAGATTTGGACCACTGCGCAAAGTACAATAGGTAGCTCTGAAAAGAGATGTGAAAGTGTGTTGTCTTATGTGATCTTAGTTACTGCCCTGTCTTTGATTTCTTACACTCCACAGTCCTTAACAATACAATTTTGGCACCACTTTCCTTTTTCATCTTTTGTTTTCGTTGTTATATGCAGTGGATAATGGCATCGGCCACTACACAAGCCCAGATCATGCATCAATTGGGTGTTCTAAGCGAGGAACATGCCTGGAAGGTCATATGCCCTTTTCAATTATTCCATCAGCTAGGCGAGTGGAAAAAGTCTCATCCGGGTTACAGGTGCTTCACGATGGCCTTAAATCTACGATGTCTCGATCCTTAGATCCGAATCGCCATATTCGACATATTTTTACTGGGTTAACAGAAGTTACTGCTGCGGATATACTTACGACCCAGTCGCCTGATACAATCTCCACTAACTCAGACGAAACTATTGCGCATTATAATCGTGTGGATAGTTCGCCAGGGCCTTCAGAGAGAGGCTGCGAAAGAATTTTGTCAAAGCGTCAACGGTCTGAACTGGATGATGAATCTTCATCTACATTTGAAAGTGAACTCGAGAGGAATTCTGAAGAAGTCGTTCCTTGTGTTGATTCTGCATCATCTAGGACATCTGGTGACCAGACCGAATCTAGGTTATTAAAGCGGCGCAAGTCTAGATGTATAAGATCTGCTATAGATTTTGGAGAAGAGAGATTTGCTAAACTGGATAAAACAACTAGAACCCAGTCACAGCCAAATATTCGTACTATTCTGGAAAAAGCATGGCGCTTATTTAGTGCACTGCATGAGACCAAGCCTGAGCAGCCTCAAATTTTCGAAGCTGATTCATTGGTGAAACAATTGTGCACACAACTTCGAGTGGAGGAAAGAGAAATAGCAAATACGGAAGGCAAATGTCTGCTGACTATAATGAGGATGCGATACACTGCAACACGTTTAGCCGAAGTATACGAACCAAAAAGGCGGGTATTGGAGAAAGTCTTGGATGCAAGACCCGGTCGCAAGAAGTCAGAGAAGCGCCAGCGACTTTCGCGCGATACAGCTCTGGATGATATCGTTCGCGAATGGTATTCCCTCCCTGCCTCATGCGAAATTGATGCCAAGGATAGCTCTCGAGCTACGGTGGGGTATTGGCTGGAAGTAGGGAGGCCCATGCTAGCCATGGTTAGTCGTCTTGGAGAGGCAGCTTACGTAGCTCCGGGGCTACTATTGGATCAAAAAGAGTGAGTTCTGATATCTTTATTATGATGCATTCTTACAATCAGTTTCATAGTCTAAAAAGAGTGGGTGTGCGGCAAATCGAGGACTTTAGTGACTACATCGACAAATGCTATGAAGGCTTAAAACCTCAGCTGTATGAAATATCACCAATCATCAAAACTCTACTAGTCTCAGGCTCTTTGGGCCCATTGAGGCTTAATATTCAGTTAGTTGGGAGTGTAGAGGAGCTATCTAGAGTACAAAACCTTTCAATCAGTCACTGGATAAATTATTCTCGGTTTTTGGATGCCTTTGAGCATGGTCACGAGACGGATCAATCACACCACGCAGTCGAAGATTTCGACAACATACTCGACCAATTCGAAATCAACACTGATCAGATAGCCGGTGGTAACTCAGTTGATACTACCGAAGAAAACTGCATGGATATGTCACAAGTTCTTCATGACTGGGGACCAACACCGACGGTTCCTTCGCCTGTTATTGTTGAGATATGACGGGTTTGGTTGATCGTGCTGTAGATCGAATCTTGGTTTGCTCCACTATTGCCGGTAATGGTATTGAGTAAAACATGTAACTTGGAAAGATTGTTGGATGGGAGGTGCGCTCGGACACTGTCGTCAAGATTAACTTGGCTACTACAGGGCCGTCAAATTATAATATCTAGTAGGCGTACTTAAATCCTGCTGCAAAATAAGAAGCTACATGAATCCATCCGATATATCCGAAGAGCGCAACTTATCCTACTGCCTCGTATTCAGTATCTCTTCAAACTTTAACGGATCTACAATGAGCTCAGTACATTTGCTGTGGTACGAAGGCTATACAAGAAAACTGTATAAACTAAAATGTGATCTATACTCGGAGGGTTGATGAGACGTTATGAATTCGGTCACTACTGTACTGTTTTCTGTTCGAAATATCTCAACCCAGAAAATTGAAGAATTGAGATTAATACTGGCTCTGGTCGGGCCATATCAAGTCCTAACTAGCCACTTTGCATCTAAAAAACCCCCATAATGCCTATATCGCAGTCAAATTTGCAAACCACTTATTCTCTTCTTGTTTGATGCGTTTTCTTGCCTTATCCATCTTGAGCGATAGACCTTGTGCAGTTTCATCCGATGCAACTATTAGTTGGTAGAGCGAATCCCAACACCGGCGCAGGCAGCGTAACTCCTCAGTCAACTGTTCGCGCTCCTCCAAAAGAGCATAGATTGTATGCTCCTCTTGATCCTTGGTTTGTTCGGATAATCGATGTAGAAGGTCGTCTAGCTGGAAAGAGTTTGAGTAAACACTCGAGGTTGACCTCGGTAGTAGATCCATTTGCAGTCACAAGTCTGTTTGGGCGGCGATTGTCATTAAGTAGTCTGACTGGAGGTCCATTTCTGGATATGGGTATTTGCTACATAAATTCGGTCCAAGGACTGTCTCTCAACACGGGCCATAGAGCCGCATTGATGAGATGATTATTAGTCGCAAGCCACCGATTTCTTTCAACCAGAATGAGTCCTCGCCTAGAGAACCTCTTCTTGCCCATATGGGTCGTCATCCGATTGAGACCTATGACTCCGTTGGACGTGTTGATAAGGAATGGATAGGGGCTCTTCGTCCACATCCAAGTCAGTTAGTTATGGTGCAACAGGTGCGGCACATGACGCTCACTGAGTTCAATCGGCTTGCACGCATTTTTCATGTCAACTTTGCTCGACCGATCGAGATTTACTATATACGGTCGGAAATTCACCTTGTGTATGAACACGTGGATCTCGACCTTTTCGAAATCTTGCCCCTGGCTCAGCCTCAGATTGCTGCTGTGATGTCACAGGTAATGGCTGCAGTCCACTATCTGACTCAACTTTTTGCATTCCGCATCGACGCTATCCGAATATCTTCCCGAGGAGTTGTCAAACTGGGTATGAATAGAGCAACTTCTGAGTATAGCTCAAGCTTGGCTGATTACGTCTCAGTTTTAGATTGGAACTTTGAGCCAGTAACGGATGCTTGCATAAGAGAAGCAAACAGTTCATACGTAGCCATCTACCTATACGAAACTATGAACGCAATGGAGCCTAAGGGTCACAATTGGACCCCCGATGCGCTTAACCTCCTCGGCGAGCTCAAGTCCGGCGGCTTGCCAATACTGGCGGTGGGTTGTAGCCACCGTATAATACAGCTCGCTCTTAACTAACAAAACGACAGCATCCATTTATTTCTCACCCGCAACGACAAGCTATGCCAAGAAACGAACTGCGGCAAAGCAATGTTAGATATAATGGTGGTACAGTGAAAACCGAAACTGGGTTCCGCTTTTTCAGTTGTGAAAGATTCCCAGCTAGTCCACTTCTGACCAAGTGTGGCTGAAAGACAGTGCGAACCTTGAAATAGACTGTGTACTGGTGCAGGAGCGGTCTACCAATTGCTCAACTAGCTGATGATGTCAGCAATCACATGACCACATCCATTCTTGGCTTGGCCATGTCTTAAAATACATCTTCGCATTATGACAAGTCTTAATATCGACCATCATCTGGCGTTACACATACTGTATCATACATACCCATAGCAAGCTATAAAAGCAAGAGTTTGGCTCTTTTTTATTATCCCTAGATATCTGGATCGCATCGTCTTCCTCAACTGCACTGAAGGTAAGTTCACGTGAGATGGAATGTTCTAGAACTTAGATCACGTGCTTCTCACGCCATGTGGGTCACTGGCTGCGTTGGAGTGGGAGGCGACGCCTCCCACTCTTGTTGTGCCTGTCAAGCTCGCCACTCTCGCCACTATGGAGACTGCAGAGCTTAATGGGTTCACCGAGTGGTACAACGACGATGACCTCGATTATCGGACTCCAGAATTACCGAGGCTTGGCAGCCCAAGCCCAAGTCCAACTAACCAAAGCCAGCCGCAGCGGCTGGCACTCCCATTGCTACAGTTGGATGATTGGACCCCCAACCTACCATACAATGAAGCTGTGCCCACGTGTATCCGATACTCGATAGAGTGGAAACTACTTTTGAACAAAGGAAGACTCAAAAAGCTCACGAATGATACAGAGCAGAACCTGACACTAGCTCCTGGTGCTTTCTGGGACCAGACTCTCAAGTCGAAGCTTGAGCAACTCCTGAAGAAGAAGACGCCTCGAACCAAATCCTACGAACCCGAAGAGACTACAATTATTGTATCCGTGACCGACCGAACCGAACGCGACCTCTCTAAACGATTTGATGAACAAGATATTGAGTGGGGTGTGGTAGAGGACCAGCTCAGGGCCTGGAGTCATCTACTCCACGTTGGGAAGAGGCTGAGGATCGAGATTTCCTTTATTTGTAAGGAGGTGAGCCGGCCAGCTTCTATGACAACACGGCAGAGCACGAATACAGGAGGAGCTACGGCAGTGCAATTTGCCGAGAGGGATCAACTTCTGGCGAACCAGGAGGCTAGTGGTCAGAGCCGGGTCTGGAGTAACGTGTATAATCTGATGCGATGCACTGGACCTCCATGTGATGGAAGGTATTGTTGGCGCGATGCAAACAGAAAGCATTTCCCACTCGACACCGGCATCTTGACGAAGCTTGTACAAATACGCTGAGGAAGGTAATCAGCTAGACACACATCAGGATGTGCCACCACGTATACTGGATCTCATCTATGCCAAGGAGCGGGAGAGTGCAGAACGCAAGCGCAAACGAAAAACCTCTGACTCCGAAGGCGAGCGTCCAATCGAGGTCATTAATGTTTTGCCTGGGCCATATAACCAAGCCTTGATGGAAGGATACTTGGGCTCAAGCCCGAGACTTCGGACGTCGCGCAAACAAAGCGATCGGACGATCTCCGTATTCCAAAGCCGAGGGACAAGGCTCCCGGGGTGTATTGTCAGTGGCACTGTGCACAAATTAATGACCCGAACTGGAGAGCGGGCTTCCGGGAGGCTTGTCGGATCACGATGGACACATGCCTTGATCTAAGACACGTCTACGCAGATCAGAATGTTGACTTCTATGTTGCTCAAGGTATTAAAATTGGGATTGCAAGATCATCGGTTGGAGACATTAGGAGCTGGGCCGATGAAGTAGAGGTACTTTAGAGTGTACTGCCTTTTGTCTTACTTTTTTAATCTATGACATCTACTCCAGAGGCTGCTCAATGGTGATCCCAGCGTGACGAAAATGACCCTCAGCACTGCAGATCGTTTGCCCACAATCTCAACGCACGTTGTTAGGAAGGCCATAAAATCCTTCTTAAAAGTTCAATCAACTCGGGTCCGGGTTTCTTAACGAAGTTCTTCACTTCTGCAAAAAACTCTTCAATAGGGTTCATATCTGGGGAGTAAGGCGGCAGGTAGAGCAGTTTTACTCCAGCTTCAGCACACAATTGCTTATTTTTTCCGACCGGTGGATGGGCATTGTCCATAATCAGGACTGACTTAGGTTCCGGCCACTTCCCGCAGCAATGCAAAGCTGGTCGATAAAATCCGTGAAGATCTCGATCAGTTGATCCAGGATAAACACGCGCTAACTCGACACCCTCTTGTGTATATGCCGCAAGTATCTGGAACCTTTTCTCCCGGCTGAACTTGCCAACTTGTACGGGGTTACTCCTTTGGGAGCCCAACCTTTGCTTCGGTGGCCATCTCGTTTGTCAGAGCCAGACTCGTCAATGTAG
>JAGMUU010000098.1:0-11395 GCA_020744375.1 Dactylonectria estremocensis | reverse complement strand
ATATTTATAGCTAAAGGCTTCATTATCTATTAAAACTAACTACAGATATTAAAGAGAAATAATATAGATATGTATAAAAAAGTGATTAAAAATATATTATAAATTTACATTATTTAACTAAAATATACTATTATAACTTCTAATTTTTTAAAATATAATAGCAGTTTAGCTATTATTAAATAATAGTAGTTTTAGTTAAAATAGTTACAGCTAATTTATATTTTTATTATTAACTATCATACCTATACCTATAGTTGTATTTAAAGAAAGGACTATTCAAATATCTTAAAACCTTTATTAATTCTAAACTAATTATGGTATAAATTATGTATAAACTCTATTATAGATTTGCTTACTATTAATGTTAATTAGATTCAATATCTATAGGTAATTATTCATTAATTACTTGGTTAATTCTTCAAAAAGAAATAATTAATATAAAGGCTGATATATATATTATCATTTCTACATTATTACTTTCAATTTTAGAATATACTTCATTTTATTATCAATAACTAAATAAGTAACTCAATTAGCTAATTTTAATAAAGCTTTTAAAAAATCATGAAGTTAAAGTAACAGTTTAATATTGTATATTATGTAGAAATTAAGAAAAAATTAGAAAATTATAACTTGGAGATTTCAGTATATGTAATAATTTTATAAAAAGATGAAAGTTATTGTTTATTTATTATATAGCTAGCCCTTAATAATTATAAATTCTTCAATAAAGATAAGTCCTTTCCTTACAGAATATTCATGTAATATTACTACCTTTAAAATAGAAAAAGTTAATAAATTTAAATGATATATCAATAATAAGGTATAATTAAATATGTATAATTTTAAAAGTAAATAATTTTTAAATGAGCTAATCTAATTATATTACAAACATAAAGTAATTAAGGTTACCCTTTAAAGTAACGTATTTATAATTTTAACTCATGCTATTAAAACTGCTATATCAACTATTATTTTAGCATTTCTATATTTCTATATTATTTATGTATTTTATTTAACTATAGTACATAAATCGATTTTATTAACTTAATTATCTTACTTTTAACTTTTATCCTTTTCATATCTTAAAATCCCTTTATTAAAGTCCTCAGTATTTCTAAATTTCTTTAGCTTTTAATATATTAATCTATTAACTATTAATTAATAAGTATTATATTAATTATTAATTATATAATTTAGATTGTTTAATTTATATCATTACTAAATTATTAATATACAAACCTTATCTCCTTCCTTTTCACTCTTTAAATTAAAGCTTTTAAGTAAATTATTTTTATTATAATTTATTAAGATAGTATAATTTTAAGTAAAACTATTTCATTTTATAGTAAAATATATTAATTAAAGACTATTAACTTAATAAAAAAAATATTATTGAGTTAATTCATTTTAATATTCGATCTATCTCTAAGCCTAGATTCTTTAGTTATAACTTATAATTTGGAGATAAAATTATAATTGACTTTCATAAAGGTATATAAATTATATAGTAAATAATTAATATGTATTAATTTTACTGCTCTATTACTATATTATAAGCTAATATATAAAATCTTTATGTAAGCTATATTATTTAATTATATAAAAACTTATTAATTAAGTAGTTATTAATTATAAAGTTATTATATAAGTTATAAATTAAAATATAAAGAAGTAAAGGTTACTTATACTAGCCCTTATTTTATAGGCATTTTACCTTTATTAATATCTAGCTTGTATATAATTTAGCTTTTTTAATTAATTAAGATATTTTAAGGGGTTATAGTTGAAGTAGAAAGCTTATAGCTTAATAGAATAAAAACCTTACTATATTAAGTATTATATTTATTATATTATTATATCTATTAAATCTTTATTTTTTTCTTCTCAACTTTTAATGCTTTTATTAAATATATATACCTTAGGTAAAGGTCAGTCAATCTCAGCGACAGATATATCTCTAAGGCCAGATTCTGTAGCTATAATTTGCGGCTTTGGGATAAGGCTATGATCTGCCTCGATAAGGGTATATAGATTATATGGCAAATCGTTGATATATGCCGACTTTGATAAGCTGTTGCCATGCTGCAGGCTGGCGCGCGAGATCCTCATATGAGCCATGTTATCTGATTGGTTAAGGGGTTGTTGGTTGAGTGGTTGCTGATTGTGGGGTTATTACGCGAGTTGCAGGTTGGAATGCGGAAAGGTGACTTGGAATGTGCAGAGCCCGCGCTGGCTTTTATCCCATAGGGATTTTGCCTTTGCCGTTATCTAGCTTTTTTATGATCTAGCTTTTCTAGCTGATGGAGGCATCCCAAGGGGTTGTAGTTGAGGTAGCAAAGCTTGCAGCCTGGTGCAGTAGAAGCTTTAGTATCTTGAGTTTTATGGGCTTGGGTACTGGGTCTATTACGCTACTATGCCTACTGTCAGGGTTGTGAAATTAGTTAGTCCGGACTAACTAAATACTAATTTCTCTAGTATTTAGTTAGTCTGGACTAATTGGAATTAGTATTTAGTTAGTCCAGGCCTATACTAATACTAGTACTAGTTTTTTAGATTAAATACTAACTAAATACTAGTTTTTAATTAGTTAGTATACTTTTAGATTAATATTAGTCTCTTTAGTCTAATTAGTCTAATTAGTCTAAAATGGATTAATTATAATAATAAGGTTATAACTTTTAATAAATACCTTATTAGATTTATATAATTAAATAAGCTATTAATTTTAATTAGTTAAATAATCTATTTATCTTAATTAATTAAATAACCTATTTATATTAATTATTATTAAGAGTATTTATTATAATTAATTTAAGATCTTATTGAGCTTATAATAAGTAAACTATTAAATTAAAAAAGGTTATATAAATAGCTAATTGAAATTATTTAGAATAGCTATAAAATAGATAGAAATAATTTACTAAGAAAAGCCTTATTTCTCTTTAAATTGCTACTTAAATTCCTTCTTAACTTCCTCTTCAATTTCTTCTTTATTTTCTTCTTCTTCTTCTTTCTTTAAGTTATTAAAAGACCTATTCTAGCTTTTAAGTAAAATAAGCTGCCTAACTATATTAAGTAATAGCCTATTTCTTAATTTAGTAATAATATTATTACTAATTAAAAAGGTACTTTTAATAGCTATAGAAGTAGCTAGAATAGCTAAATAGCATCTAACTAAAATAGCTAAATTGGGAAATCAGATTATATTATTTCTCTAATATTTTAGAATATTAGTCTATTAAATTGTAGTTAATATTTAATTTATAACTTAAAAGAGAATAAGGCTTAACTAACCTTTTTAAGTAAGACTGCTTTATTTATATAAGTAATATATTCCTCTTCCTTAGGAATATTACTTATATAAAATTCATCTTCTGACCCTTCATTAGAAGATAATTTATCTTCTAAGCTAGGGCTAGGGCCTAATTTATTAAAGGATAAATTAGGCCGATGAAAATCACCTCTTTTTTATTGAATTTTAATAGATAATTAGTAAATAGGAAATATACTTAAAATTAAATAATAGCTTTAAACTATAAATACCTTTAATAGTCAATTTTAAATAAGTAAATTAAGTCTTAACTAATAGAAGGATAAAAGGCTAATAAGCGATTATCTTTAAAATGTATTAATTTAAACCTAGGGTCTAAAATAATACTATAGAGATAAGGCTTATAGTGAATTAAATCCTTCTTAGTAAGGCTTTAAGGGAAGTATTTCTGAAGCTTATTTATATTAGTATTAATAGCATTAATAAGATATAAATAGCCTTCAGCTTAATAATAGGTTAATATAAGTAAATTAATAAAAAATAGAAAAATAAGGAAATAAAGAAATAGGAAAATATAGAAAAAGACTTATTAATTTAGGTCTTTTAGTACTATAGCTAGAAAAATCTTCTTTTAATACTTCTAGCTTATTATAAATTTAATAAATAAATAATAAGCCTTCTAATATAATAGTATAGAATTAGCTTTATAGCTTAATTGAAGGTCTTAAAAAGACTTTAAATAGTCTTTTAATTTTAATTAAGAAATCCCATTTAAGATCTACTAAGAATATCTATATTTTAAAGTTAGTATTATTTAATAGGTTAGGAAATTTAAAGGAAAAGCAATAAATTAGATATTTACCTCTTTAAATTCTATATTAGATATATTCTTATAGATATAGCTTAAAGGGTCTTTTAATTCAAGACTAGATTTAAGTATTTTAAGTGTTAAATTCTAGCGGGTTGAATTATCTATTTAAATAGTTAGCTAGTATTTAAATTAAGGCTAAAAATAGACTTATCTAAAGGAATTCTTTTCTTTTTAATAAGAAGCTTATTTTCCCTTTAGGACTTTTTTATTCCCTCTTCTAATAGCTATTTAACTTCAGTTATATATTTAGTTAAAATAGCTATTCTTTAAATTCGGGTAATTAGAGCTATATTAAATTAGAAAAAGGTTAGAAATAAGGTTATAGAAATATTTATTAATAAGCTAACTAAAGTCCCTTTTTAATATAATATTATCTTAATTTAATAATACTATTTCTAATTCCTTAGATAAAAGGAATTCCTTTAGGATATCTTATATAATAATATTAATTATATATACTATATAGTGAATATCATATTTAAATCTCTGATTTAAAGATAATTAATAGTTATCTTTAAAGGCAGTAATAAATATATTATTATTCGCTATATTATCCCTTGTAATGCTATTAAGGTTATTAACTTAAAAATAGCTTAAATATATTAATATAGCTTACCTAAAGATAGAGTTAACTATAATAGCTAGATAAGGAATTAAAGCCTTTATAAACTCTTTATAAATATAAAGACCAGTATGGCTTTTAGAAAGCTGATTAAAGCCTATTTAAAAGTTAATTAAATTAATATTAGATTAATAAAGGCTTTACTTATTAATTAGCTTATATATAAGGTTAAAATTCTTATCTATAAAAATAAGAATAATACCTAAAAAGCCAGTTTAGGTATTTAAAGTCTATATATTAAATATTAGGGAAAAAGACCCTAAATCTGATATATTTTCTTCTAATTGCTTATTTAATTATAATAAGCTATTATTAAAAGTATTAATTAAGATACTTTTAATCTTCTACCTATTAATTAAAGGACTAGTTCTCATTTAAGTTAGTATTTATTTAAATAGGAAATAGAAAATAGAAAATAGAAAATAGAAAATAGCCTACTTATTATAATAAGTTAAAAGATCTTGAAAACTATAGGAATTTAAGATATTAAAAGATAGGTTATTTTCAATAAGAAAATAAAGAATCTTTTTTAAAGCTTCTTCTTCCTTAAAGCTATTAAAATAGCTAAGTAGATCTTATTTAGACCTTTTATACCTAATATTAAAGTCAAAAGGGCTAGTAGGCTTAATAAAATCTGCCTCTAATTTAAATTAGCTTATAGACTAAAATATAGTAATAAAATAACTTACTTCTTTTTTTAATAGCTTTAGACTACTAATTATAAGCAATTATAAGATATTTCTATCTATAGTGTTTTTAGAAGTTAGAAGATTAAAAGCCTTTTACTAGCTTAATCTTCTTATAGTTATATCTATTAAATTAAATTAGCTTAAAATAAGGTTATATAGTTATTAAAAAGGAAGACTTACATTATGTAACTAATTTGCATTTCCTGCTCTTAACCTTTCTGAGAGGGTAAGATAGTCTTTTTAAATAAGCCATATTTAAAGATATAAGCTTTAGAAGCTTAATCTTCTAAAATAGCTTTTAAAGAAGAAGAGGCTATCTTAGACTTACGTTCTGATTAGTTAAGACTATCTATTTCAGAAGGAGCTAAAAGGCTAGCTTCTTTTAAAAAAGGATTAATCTTAGCCTCAGACTTAAAGAGATAGTTAAATTCATTATTTAAAGCTATTAAAAAGATAGAAATAATAGGTTATAATAAAGGTAAGAAGATTTAGATAGTATAGATAAAATAATTTAAATACTAAAAATAGAAGAAATTAAAGAAAGAATAAAGAATATATTATATAGTTATTAAAATAAGCTATTAAATTGTTAATTCTATTTCTAGAATCTTTTAATTAGTAATTTACTATTAGAATTAATAATCATCTATTATTAGTTTAATTTCTAAAATATTTTAATAATTAATTCTATTACTAATTTGATTTTTAGAATCTTCTTTTAACTAATTCTATTACTAGAATTAATAATAGTCTATTATTAATATTATTTTTAAAATCTTTTAATTAGTAATTTACTACTAGAATTAATAATAATCTATTATTAATTCTATTTCTAAAATCTTCTATTAATTAATTTTATTATTAAAATTAATAATAGTCTATTATTAATTTAATTTCTAGAATATTCTAATAATATATACTATTATTAAAATTAATAATAATCTATTATTATTAATATTACTAGAATTATTTAATTACTAATTTTATTATTAAAATAATAATAACTTATTATTAACCCTATTACTAGAATTTTTAAAATATTATTTAATCTTAAAATAATAAGTTATTAATTATAAATTTCTTTTTTAATAAATTATAATTAATATTTAATATTTTAAAAAGTTCTAATTAGTAATTTATTATTTAAAAGGCTCTAATTAATAATTAATCTTTTAAGAGGTTTTAATTAATAATTTACTATTTAAAAGGACTTAATTAGTAATTTATTTTTAAAAAGGTTTTAAATAGTAATTAAGTTATATTAATATTTAGATAATATTATAAAAAATCTATTTAAATTATATAGAATATTAAATAAGACTTTTATTAAAAGCTTTAATTAAGAAAATAGAATAATTTATATTTCTTAGTATTAATTTTAAACTAATGGACTGAAAAACTAGTATTTAGTTAATATAGGCCTATATTAATACTAGTACTAGCTTTTTAGACTAAGTACTAACTAAATACTAATTTCTAATTAGTTAGTATACCTTTGGACTAATACTAGTCCTAGTGGACTAAGTACTAATTAAATACTAACTAATTCCAATTAGTATTTAGTTAGTCTAAAATGGACTAACTAATTTCACAACTCTGCCTACTGTTGAACTTTTTCTTTTCTATTTTTTTTCTGCTCCCTCCGCTAGATGTATATACCTAAGGCAAATAAACTTTATATATACCTAAGGTAAATATATTTTATATATTTTATTTTAACCTTTTAAATAGAGCTAGAATAAAATGTCTACTAAATTAAAAGAAATTGACCTTTAGCCTTCTAGTATTTAAATTAAAGATAGAAAGAAAATTAAAATAATAGAGATATATTATATTAAGTAAATATAATAGACCTAAAATATCCTTTATAAGGTTTCTATATATTAAAAGAGCTGTAAAAAATAAATAGAAAAATCAGTAGACAATTTATAAAAAATAGCTATGTTAAACTTCTACAAAATAACATATAGATCTATTAATATTAAAAATATATCTCTTTATGATTGTATTATAAATAGGAAAAATTAAACTTCTATAAAAAGGTAAAGGAAAAATAGTTATAATAACGTAATTATAAAAGTAAAATAGATTAATATCTTTATAAATTTTATGAAGTAAATATATATATTAATAATGATAAACTAAAGGTATAAAAGTCTATATAAAAAGTATAAAATAACTCTATAATAAAGATATAATACTAATATCACTATTAACATTGCTATTTGAACTCCTATTTCTGCATTTCCATATTTCTATATTATATATGTACTTTATTTAAATGTAGTAGATAAATTGATTGTATTAAGTTAATTATCTATTATTAACCTATACATTTTCTAATACCTTAAAATCCCTTTACTAAAACCATCTATATAACCTTACAGCAATATTAAAAGAGATTTCTTTGGTTATTAATATACTTGTTAATTCCTTAGCTATTAGTTAATAAGCTCTATATTATAATTAACTATAAGACCTATTCTATTTAGCCTTTTAATTCTTTAATAAATTTATAATTGATGTAAATTATTTTATTTCTTTACTTTCCTTAAATTAAGTCCATTAAATAAATCTATTTTATTAACATTCATCACTTTATATGAGAATTATATTAGTATATATTAAATTATAAAAAGATATTCTCGTTAAAAATGACTAACTAAATTAATATTAACCTATTAAGTATATTGATTTTAATATTTTTAATTTAATATAAATTGAAAGTCTAAATTATATTTTATAACTTAAAAATAAGATTTAAACCTTTCATAACTTTATTATAAAGATTATTTTATAAATTAGTAAGATGTCATATGTTTAATTTATTATTATTATAATATAATATAATATTAATTATATTAATTTACATAATGTTATTAATTCTATTATTTAATTAATTAAGTTATTATAAAGTTATCATATTATTTAAAAAATGAGTTAAAATATAAAAAATAGCTTTTATTAGCTTTTATTTTATAGGTATTTTATCGTTATTAATATTTAGCTTTTTTATAATTTAGCTTTTTTAACTAATTAACGTATATTAAATGGTTATTTATTAAAAAAGGTAATAATACAATATTAAATATAAAAGTTATTATTGTAATTTTATTAAAAGCTTTTACTTTATTATAATATTAATAATAATATCTCTTTTTATTACCTTTTACAGTTAACTTCTATTCTAACTTTTAGCTTATACCTCTTTAATTAAATAATAAAGGCAGCTTCTAGCTCCTTTATTAATTAATTATTTAATTTAATTTACATTATATCTCCTTAGTAAGTTAATATCTATCTTTAAGTTTATAATTATAAAGTCTATATGTCTATAATTAAATCCCTTTAAAATACTCTCTCCTTAATTAAAAATATTTAATTAAATCCCTTAACTTCTATTATTACCGTTCCTTACTGTAGTTATTATATTTCTACTTCTATCATTCCTTTTTAAACAATATAGCTAATAAAGGTAGAATTATATAAATATAAATAATATCCATAATATCCCTTTATTAATTTAAAGTAATTAATATTTTTAAAATATTTTTAAAATATTCTTTAAGCTTTAGTAGATATTAAATTTATTCATAAAAGGTTATAGGTGATTTTATTATATTTATAGTTATTAATATCTTTTTAATAGTATCTTTTATTAAAATATTTATATAACATGCTTAACTATTAATAACTATTCAATTAGATATTACAACTATTTTAGCTTTTTATATAATATTTAAAATAGAAGCTTATAGCTATTTAAAATAGGGTAAAGTAATATACATAGAAAAAGACTAGTTTTAAATATATTTAAAAGCATTATATATTAATAAGTTATTAACAATAGATATATATATAAAAGGGAAAAGGGTTCTGTCTTTAATACTAATAGTTTATTAATCATAAGAACTTAATATCTTAATATAAAGAGAGATATTAATTATTGCTATATTAAATCTAGCTACAGTCATGGCCTTTACTAGAGATTAATAAAGATTTAAAATCTAGTAGTATAGCTTTAGAGTTAGAAACTACTAAAAGAGCTTTTTACAATCTGAACTTCTTATAATATAGCAATCTATCTATAATCTCTATATTTCATTTCTTCATAGATCATTTTTAATATAAATGATAATTTATTATTAAGTTCTCAAGGGACTATTAGAAAAAGAGCTAATATTTAATATAATAAGTTAGAGGGTTGTATTAATTTAATTATAACTTAATAGTAGTTATATAAAATTCAATTATTATAATTATTTAAGTTAAAGCTAAATATTTAATATTATTAGTTTGTATTATATTAGTTAATTTATTACTTTTAAAGATTTAAACATTATAAATACCTCACTTATTGATAATATTAAAATCAAAGAACCTTGAGATTTAATTTACATAATAATTACATAACTTAATTTATAATATTTTTAATATAGATGAGGGACATAAGTTAGTTTTTAAATTATAATATAAAGAGAGTGATTTTAATATTATTATTAAGCTTATTAAATAAAAAGGTCTCAATAATTAACTTATTAATAACTTAAATATAAAACAGCTTAACTATTCCCTTAATAATAAGGGTTGTTAAGGAAATAATAAAGTAATTATATTTTGAATTCCTTTATTAAAAGGAGGTAAATATATTAAAGAAAGCAAAGTTAAATAGTTTTCTATTTTCAATAAAGATCTGTTTTTAAATAATTGCTCTAGTAATATACTAATTCTGTCTTTTATAAATTAAAATGTTAAAAATATAGAAATAACCTTCTGTAATATTTTATAAATAGGTCATTTAATAAACTATTACTTTATAATAAACTAAATTTATCAAAGGACTACTTATTAAATATAGTTTTAATTATAAGGCCTAAGTCAAAAGCTATTTATATTTTATTAATAGCTATAGATCTTAATAGGTAGAAATAAAAATATTTAATTATATAATGCTTATTTCCTTTAACTTTAAAAAAAGTTGAAGTAATTAATATTACAGCTATCATAACAAAGTTTTTAATTTTATATATAACTATATTTATAAAGATGACTAACTATAATTAATAACCTAGCTCTTTAACTAGGCTTTACTCAATAACTTCTATAAGTTTATATAATAATATTTCTACTTCTATTTCTTAATATTAATAAATTCTTTGAAAAGAGAAACAATTCATAGTAAATTTAAATATATTTATTATCTCTAAATATTAAATATTTTTATAATATTCTTCTTAGTGAAATTAATTATTTTCAAATTATAATAAAGATAGGTACTTAGTAATTAATTACTTTAAAGCCTTATTTATATTATCTTTTTTAAAGTAGAAGAAACTGCTATTGTAGCCTTTATTTCAGAATCTTCTTTATTAAGGCTTAACATAAACTTTATGGAAAAAGAAGTAAATCTGATTTTACTTAATTAAAAAGATCGCTATTCTAAAGTTAACTTAAAAGTGTAATAAACTTTAAAGTAAATAGATATATAATATGAATGAGAATGAAAAGGAGAATATCTATAATAAGAAATAAAGTAATACTATATTAAAAGAGGATATTATCAAAAAGAAGTAATAATATAATAAATGTAAAGATTATTACTATAGGTTATTGAAAGGTTTCATTTTATTATAGTATTAATAATAATAGTATCTCTTTTTTAATACCTTTTATCACTAACTTCCATTTTTCTTTTAACTTCTAGCTTATAGCTCTTTAATTAAATAATATAAAGTTTATTTACCCTCAGTATATACACCTAGCGGAGAAACTAAAGGTTAAATAAAATAAACAAAATCAATAGTAGAGTAAAATCACATAATAATCTTATAATAACTTAATTAATTAAATAATATAGCTAATAGCATTATTTAAAGTAATATAACTTATGTCATATTATATGATAATAATAATAAAGTATATATATATAATATTATTAA
>JAGMUU010000097.1:2500-5000 GCA_020744375.1 Dactylonectria estremocensis | reverse complement strand
AAGAAAATTCCCGAGCTGGCAACAGTTCGGGTCTGGTCGTCCGCAACTTCTAAGTGGTCCCGCAAGGCGCTGCGAATCTATTGTACCTGATCTTATAGATCCCCATTGCGTGTCCCTTGTTACAAGCCTGTAGCGTCTCCACTAACGTGGTGTTCGTCTCGGTGGCCAGGGGTTCATAGTGGGTGGTCGACCCTCACGAAAGCGGACGCCCCGGCGTCACGGCGTACTGAGGATGCCTGGCTATAGGGGACGGAGGCCCGCCTCCCTCCACTGCCGGTTGGGCTCTGTGGGTAACTGGCCGCTGGCTAGACCTACCAACTGAGCAACGGGAGTCAACCCCGTGCAGCTGACACCGCCATGGTAGATGCTGCGCGGTGAGTCCTCCTCTTGGGGCACCTAAGTCGCACCCTCCACTAGGAGGCAGTGTGGCGGACGGATGCCCTGGGGAATTTAGAGGGGGAAATCGGAATGCCCTAGCGGCGCTGTTGGCCCTGCCGATAGCGCTGTGCGGGTGCACCCTCACCGGTGCCATCCAGTAACTTACCATCTCTCCGGCGCTGAAACATGCGCTGGTGGCCAACCCCGGCGAACGATAGTTACCTGGTTGATTCTGCCAGTAGTCATATGCTTGTCTCAAAGATTAAGCCATGCATGTCTAAGTATAAGCAATTATACAGCGAAACTGCGAATGGCTCATTATATAAGTTATCGTTTATTTGATAGTACCTTACTACTTGGATAACCGTGGTAATTCTAGAGCTAATACATGCTAAAAATCCCGACTTCGGAAGGGATGTATTTATTAGATTAAAAACCAATGCCCTTCGGGGCTCCTTGGTGATTCATGATAACTCCTCGAATCGCATGGCCTTGTGCCGGCGATGGTTCATTCAAATTTCTTCCCTATCAACTTTCGATGTTTGGGTATTGGCCAAACATGGTTGCAACGGGTAACGGAGGGTTAGGGCTCGACCCCGGAGAAGGAGCCTGAGAAACGGCTACTACATCCAAGGAAGGCAGCAGGCGCGCAAATTACCCAATCCCGACACGGGGAGGTAGTGACAATAAATACTGATACAGGGCTCTTTTGGGTCTTGTAATTGGAATGAGTACAATTTAAATCCCTTAACGAGGAACAATTGGAGGGCAAGTCTGGTGCCAGCAGCCGCGGTAATTCCAGCTCCAATAGCGTATATTAAAGTTGTTGTGGTTAAAAAGCTCGTAGTTGAACCTTGGGCCTGGCTGGCCGGTCCGCCTCACCGCGTGTACTGGTCCGGCCGGGCCTTTCCCTCTGTGGAACCCCATGCCCTTCACTGGGTGTGGCGGGGAAACAGGACTTTTACTTTGAAAAAATTAGAGTGCTCCAGGCAGGCCTATGCTCGAATACATTAGCATGGAATAATAGAATAGGACGTGTGGTTCTATTTTGTTGGTTTCTAGGACCGCCGTAATGATTAATAGGGACAGTCGGGGGCATCAGTATTCAATTGTCAGAGGTGAAATTCTTGGATTTATTGAAGACTAACTACTGCGAAAGCATTTGCCAAGGATGTTTTCATTAATCAGGAACGAAAGTTAGGGGATCGAAGACGATCAGATACCGTCGTAGTCTTAACCATAAACTATGCCGACTAGGGATCGGACGATGTTATTTTTTGACTCGTTCGGCACCTTACGAGAAATCAAAGTGCTTGGGCTCCAGGGGGAGTATGGTCGCAAGGCTGAAACTTAAAGAAATTGACGGAAGGGCACCACCAGGGGTGGAGCCTGCGGCTTAATTTGACTCAACACGGGGAAACTCACCAGGTCCAGACACAATGAGGATTGACAGATTGAGAGCTCTTTCTTGATTTTGTGGGTGGTGGTGCATGGCCGTTCTTAGTTGGTGGAGTGATTTGTCTGCTTAATTGCGATAACGAACGAGACCTTAACCTGCTAAATAGCCCGTATTGCTTTGGCAGTACGCTGGCTTCTTAGAGGGACTATCGGCTCAAGCCGATGGAAGTTTGAGGCAATAACAGGTCTGTGATGCCCTTAGATGTTCTGGGCCGCACGCGCGCTACACTGACGGAGCCAGCGAGTTCTCCCTTGACCGGAAGGTCCGGGTAATCTTGTTAAACTCCGTCGTGCTGGGGATAGAGCATTGCAATTATTGCTCTTCAACGAGGAATCCCTAGTAAGCGCAAGTCATCAGCTTGCGTTGATTACGTCCCTGCCCTTTGTACACACCGCCCGTCGCTACTACCGATTGAATGGCTCAGTGAGGCGTCCGGACTGGCCCAGAGAGGTGGGCAACTACTTCTCAGGGCCGGAAAGCTCTCCAAACTCGGTCATTTAGAGGAAGTAAAAGTCGTAACAAGGTCTCCGTTGGTGAACCAGCGGAGGGATCATTACCGAGTTTACAACTCCCAAACCCCTGTGAACATACCTATTGTTGCCTCGGCGGTGCCTGTTCCGACAGCCCGCCAGAGGACCCCAAACCCTGATTACATTAAAGAAT
>JAGMUU010000096.1:0-12587 GCA_020744375.1 Dactylonectria estremocensis | reverse complement strand
AATGCTATCCTTTTTAAATAAAGATATAACGATTATAGAATAGAGGATTAAGGAATTTAAAGAAAGATAAATAGTAAATATAAATAAAGCTTCCTTTTATATTTTTAAAAAAAGTATAATTAAAAGTTAATAACTTAATGCTATAATATAATAAGTTAAGAAGAATTAATCTTTTAATAATAATAAAGTTTGAATTTTAATAGCTTAAGCTATGTAAAATTAAAAGAAACATTAACTAAAGAATAATATTATTTAAGGTTAATAAAAGGGAACCTTTTTTCAGGTAATCTAATATAAAAAGTATTTTAAAATATTTTAATAAACTAAATATAGTTAAGATCTTAATAAAGAGAATAATTAACCATCTTATTATAAATAACTATTTTATATATAGAATTAGCTAAAATGATTTAATTAATTAATTAATAAAGAAGAAATAGATATACAAAAAAGTAAAAAGTTATTAAATAAAGAAAATAATTCATCTTCTTTATTAAGCTATAAAGAGAAAGAAGACTAAAGGCTTAAAATCTATCTTTTATATAAAGATTAAATTAAAAGAAATGAAATGAAATTCTTTTATATTATAAAAAGAGGAAATATAGTAATAGTAATATTAAGACTGGATCTTAGAGGGGAAAATAGTTACGTAGAGTAAAGGTATATTAAGTTATAAATATAGACTGAAGCTTAGCGTCTCTTCAGAAGGGAGTTAAGCTTCTTTATCTAGGGTATCGCTACTATATCGGGGGTTATGCAATCATCGCTATCTATAACCTTGCGTTATAGCTCCCTAGTTTTAGCGAGGTTACTATATCAGGCCTAATTCCCCATAGCTTTACTGCCCTTATATTATCACCCCTTCTAAAGCTCTATCTCTAGAGTTCCTTATTTATATTATATTGAAAATACTGTAATTTATAAATATAATATATCTTTATATATAATTATAAAGTTAATAAATCAGTGTTATTTTTCTTATTATATAAGTAATTAATTTATTATTATAATAATGTCCCTTTAAGTAAATTTTAATTAAAGTAATTCTATATATTCTATATATAATTTATAGTTAATTATTATGTATTTAGTTCTTATGTATTAATGATTTTTTTTCTTTTTTTTCTTTTTTTATATTATTTCTTTATAGCTATTTCTTAATTATTATGATTTTATTATAGCTTTTAAAATTTCTCTTTATTTAATTTATTAAGTTATTAAACTTTAAACTTTTAATTAACCTCCCTTTAAATTATTTAAGCTAATTAAGCCTTTATATTACCTTTAATAAAATAGCTTAATATCTATTTCTTTCAGTTTTAATATACTATCTCTTAATATTATATAACTTAATTAAATATATAATAGTATTTATTTAAAAGCTTTTAGTATTATAGATATATAATATATAATTTATTATTACTTTACTTTTAATTATAATATTATTATATAAAATAAAGCTATTTATAAAGGGTATAGATTTTATATCTATTGATATTAAATATATATTTATTATTTTTAACATAATATAATATTAATAAGGAGATCTATTAAATATAAGTCTATTTCTTTATAAATATATTTATTATTAATATATTTAGTTTTTTTAATTTTCTTAAAGGAGATATTAAAGACATTATTTATTTTAATAAATATATAAATAGTGCTTTTAATAGCTATATTTATATTAGTTAAGTTATTATAATTATATTAAAGGTTAATTTTAACTTCTAACTATTATAAAGCTACTTTCTTCTATTTATATTATTAATATAAATTACTTTTAATTTTATTTTAATTTCTATTAATAGTATTTAGCTTAAATATATAGCTAGCTAAAAGAATTATAAATTACTATAGTTAACTTATTTTAAATTAGGATTTATAATATAAATAATTACTAAGTTATTATTTAAAGATAACCTTAAGGCTATGATTTAAAAGGAATTTAAAAAGAAGTCTTCTACTTATATTAAATTTATATATAGATTTCCTAATCTCTTTACTTTTATTGTTTATAAATTTACTTCTTATAAAGTGAAAAGTAAAATTTAAATATATAAAGATTAATATATTAATTTAAAGGTAATATAGAAATATTATTAATATTTTAAAAAAAGTCTTTAATTACTGTCTATATTTAATTTATATTTACTTTTAAAATTTATTAATTATATTTTAAAGGCTATCTTTATTATTTTATAAAATAGTAGATTTCCCTTTAAACTTTCTTTAATTTATAACCTTTTTAACTTCTTATTTAAAATTAAACTTCTTAAGATTTAAAATTAATATTAATTTAAGTTAGTTTTTATTTTAAAGATAGTATAGCTTTAAAAGGCTAATATAAAATATCTTATAAATCCTATTATATTCCTTTTAAAAAGGTAATTTAATATATTTAAATATTAATATATTGAAGGATTTAAAAGGATTCAATATATTTAAAAATTAATTTCTGCTTTTCTTCTTCAAAGTAGATATTATTAATTATTAAGTTAATATATTCCTTTAATTTAAATAACTTATTAAGATATTAATAATTATACTATTTAGATTGGAATCTAGTTGCTTCCTTTTAATTTACTTTTAGAGTTTTATATAATTCTTTTAAATAATAGACTTTAAGTTTTACTTTTAGACCTCCCTTTTTTAAAATATTGCTTTTAAGTTAAAAGTAAATCTTAAGAAAGTATTTTAATAATACTTTAAATGATATATAGTTTATCGTTATATTCTTT
This sequence comes from Dactylonectria estremocensis, assembly GCA_020744375.1. Lineage (NCBI taxonomy): Eukaryota > Fungi > Ascomycota > Sordariomycetes > Hypocreales > Nectriaceae > Dactylonectria > Dactylonectria estremocensis. The sequence continues at coordinate 9,846 of JAGMUU010000096.1, read as the reverse complement.
ATATTATTGTAAATAAACTAAATATTATAAATATCATAACTTAATTATTTTAATATTTATTAATATACTATGAAAATAGTATATTAAAGTTTAATTTATCTTTTTTTTTATTAATTTAAAAGTAAAATGCTATTAATAACTTCCTTTTAATATTACTTTACTAATAAAGTTTTAATTAAAGTTTATTTATAAAGATTAATTCTTTATTATTTATAATCCCTTTTAAATACCCGTTGGCATTGTGGGGCCAGCCGCCTACCAACCTCGTCCCGAGGTTGGTCCCAAAAACCCTTGTCAGCACCTTTAATAATTGTCACCTTTTTGGTGTAAAATGCCGGTTTTTAGCCCTGTTTTCTGCACCCAATTTAAGTAGTAAAAATCTAGGAAAAACAGCACTAGACTGAGCAGAGTGAGGGCTTTAGAATGAAAATCCATGTATCTTATTTCCTTCAATTTCCATGAAGAAGAAAAAAATTGAAGAGACTTTTTAAATATTTAAATAGAAATAAAGTGAAGAGTGCATTTTGAAGCCCTGAATTCCCTTACCTTGAGCGTATTTTTAATAAAATTTATATACCCAGATTGAGGGTAGGGAATAGGGTCAAAAAGTGTCATTTTACACCAAAAAGGTGACAATTATTAAAGGTGCTGACAAGGGTTTTTGGGACCAACCTCGGGACGAGGTTGGTAGGCGGCTGGCCCCACAATGCCAACGGGTATCTATCTATTAATTCTACCTTTTTATAAAATAATCTTATAAACTTTACTATATTAATTATTATAGCTGTAAAGAAAAATAATAAATATTTAATATTATAGTTTATTATTATTAAAATTATATTTACTTCTTTTTCTTTATAAACAAAAGGAAATAAATTTATATGAAAGTAATTTATTAATAATTATTTAAGTTATTTCTTTAGCTTTCTTCCGTTTTATATTAAAGGCAATTTAATATATTATCTTTAGATCCCTCTTTTAGGACTACTTAATTAATTAAGTAATTAATTTAAAAACCTTATTATTATAAATATATTCTAACTATATTTTAGTTTTTACCTTTATAAAGGAAGTATATAAAATTACTTCTATTTTATTTCATAAACCTTTTTATTTATAGAATTTATAAAGTAATATTTTAATATTTCCTTAAACATTACCTTAAGTTTATAATTCTAAGTCTATTTAGAATTATAATGGCTTTAAATCTATTTAAAGTTAGAATCTTAAGTCTATTTAAAGTTCAATTATTTTTAAATCCATTTAAAATTAAATTAATTAGTTTACTTATAACTGATATCTAAATTAATTTAATAACTTTTAATTTAAAGCCTCTTTACCTTTAAATTCTAAATAATATCACTTAATTAAAGTTGACTTATAAAATTAAGATAGTATTAGCTTTTATATAGTTAAATTAAAATGCTTAAAAGTGCCTTTAAAAAGGTATCTATCTTTACTTTAATACTTTTTATTAAATTTTGATATTAAAGAATACTTATTATATAAAAGGCAGTTTTTAATATTTAAAAGGCTATTTCATAGCTCCTTTTTTATAAAATGTTTTTCTTTTTAACTTCTATCTTTAATAGCTTTATTATAGATATTATTAAATAAAAGTATATTAAAATAAGTTTTCTCTAGAAATGATAAAATTCTAGAAATATTTAAATCTCTTTAATACTCTTTAGTAATGGCTATTTAGTAATTACTTAAACCTTACTTAAGTCTATCTTTCATTTCTCTTAAGTAAATTATATATTAATATAATATAACTTCTTTTTAATAAAACATATATTTTAATAGCTTTATATATAATTAAAAGGTCTTTAATCTTTATAATATCTCTTTAATATCTTTAATATATTATTCTTTTATTTAACTACTTAATATATATTATATTAAAATATATAATATAATATATATTAAGTAGTTAAATAAATACTTAATTAATATATATTTAAAATATTATTAAAGTATTTATTAATTTAAAATATATAACTATATACTTAAAATAACTATATCTTATATATAAAGCTATTTTCTATTAATTCTTTTTCTTAATATAAATATAGTAATATATATTATAAATATTAAATTTAAAAATCTATTTTATTTTTAATAATCTATTAAATAATTTACTAATTAATAATAAAAAGTAATAATATTTAAAAATAATTATATTTAAATTCTTATAATTTATATAAATTTTAATATTTCTATCTTTTTTTTTAAATAAAGAGAATGAAAGTACCTATTTAATTAATTAAGCTATTTATTGAATTTATCTTTAAGTTTTTAATAAGATATTTCTAAATAATCTTCATTTTTTTTATTAATAAAGTAAATTAGTTTTAACGGAGGCTTTTTATTTAATATTAATTTAATTAAATATTCTACTTCTTCAAGTAATAGTAGCTTCTTTATAATAGCTTTACTAAAGATCTTCTATTTTAACTTAAGTTTAAGTAATAGTATTCCTTTTTCTTCTTTTTCTTCCTCTTTTAAGGTAGATATTAGCTATTTATTTAATATTTATATATTATATATATATATTATATATACCTTTTTATTATTAATAATAAGGTCTTTTTTAAAAGACTTTAGGTTTTAAATTAAAATTACTTTATAACTTCATATATTTATATATATATTAATAATAATACCTTTTTCATTTATAGGTTCCCTTAAGAGGAGTGTAATATTATTTATTTATATCTTTATTTTATATTAATTAATCAATTAAATCTATAGAGTTATATTTATTAACTTAATTAATAAAATTATATATATTAATTAGGGATGTATTTATTTCCTTAATTAACTCTTCCCTTAAGTTAGAGTTTATATTTATTGTAATATTTTCTATTTACTATTTTCTCTTATATAAGGTTTGCTTATTATATATATAGAACTTCTTAAAATATGTAATATAACTGTTTCTATATTATATAACATATTAATAATCTACTAAGATATAGAAGTAAATAAAGTATAAAGGTCAGTTTATTAAGCTATTATATAAGTATTTAGAAGGTAGATATTAATATATACATAAGTATTTACTTATTAAATACTTTATAAGCTTTTACTATATAGTTAATTTAAGTTCTATTATATATTAGCCTTATTTATAAGAAGGGCTTATAGCTCTTTTAAAGGCTTAACTTTAATAGAAATATATCCTTTATAAGGATATATCTTTTCTAGCTATAAGCTAATTCTCCACTGTTTAATAACCTTTAATAGGTATTAAATCTATTATAGTATTTTACTTTATTATTAATTTCTTTTTCTATTTCATCTTTAATCTCTTTATTAAGTATATATACCTAAGTTAAATAAACTTTATTTATACTTAATTTATTTTATAAATAACTTTATAACTTTTATATTTAATAGTTTTATTTATATATTTTAATAAAATGATAATATTATTATTTTGACGTATATAATTGTAAGGGCGGCGAAGCTACAGAGAATCGGGCCCGATGCGGCAACCTCGCCGAAACCAGCGAGTTGCAACGCAAGGTCGCAGATGGCGACGATCGCGTGACCCCCGATACAGTGGCGATGCCCTAGATAAGGAAGCTTGACTCCCTTCTGAAGAAAAGCCAAGCTTCAGCCTGTATTTACCACCCAATATACCTTTGCTCTGCCTGACTATTTTCCCCTCCAAGACCCAGTCTTAACAATAATAAGCGAGTGGGATAAACAAGCGAGCGTGACACTTATACTGTATAGCTAAAAGTGTAAACTTTAAATTTTTTAAAATAGGGTATATAGCTCTGGGATTTTGAGGAAATTGATTTTAGATATTTAACTAAAAAGTTATTAAGTTAGACTTTTCTTATATTTTTAAATAAATCACTAACCTAGTTATAAATACAAATAGTAAAATATACAGTGCGAACTTTACACTGCTAGCATTATAGGTATATATAGCCTAAAGAAATTCTTAAAAGTATTATATATTCTAAATAAATTAAGATTAAAACTTTAGCTATTTTAGGCTTAGTTTGAATTTTTAAGAATTAGTTTAAAATCGCGATTTAAGGTGAAAATCAGAGTGTTACGCTCGCTTGTTTGTCCCACTTGCTTATTATATACGTTATAAATCTATTTAATTTCCCTTCTTTCTTTTAAGCTATCTTAAGTAAAATGAGATATTATCTATAAGCTTAATTATATTTTAATTTTTAATTAATTAAACAAATACTACTCTTATTAACATTTATATTAATTAACTTAATTATATAATCTCTATTAGCTAATTTATTAAGAGATTTTACTTTATTAACTACTTTTTAATTTTTTTATAATTTTAATAATTACTTTCTTTATATTCAAATATAGTTAAGATATTAAACTTTAATTTATTTCTTAAAACTTTAAACTTTTATTATTATTCTTTATTTTTAATTTAATATTTTATTAATTATTTCAATAATAATTATAACTTAAAAAGTAAAATAAAGATACATTTTAATTTATTAACTTTATTTAAATACTTATTATTTATATTTACATTTTAATCCTTTTAATAATGATTTTTATAAGCCCTCTTTTTTATTATTATTTATAGTTTTAAAAGCTTATAGTAATTATATTACTATTAAAATTGCTATTTAAATTCTTATTTCTATATTTCTATATTCCTATGTTATATAAATATTTACTTTACCTAAATGCAATAAATAAATTAACCTTATTAAGTTAATTATCCACTACTAACTTATACCTTTTCTAATATCTAATCCCTCTACTAAAACCCTCTATAATTCGACTAGGATTTCTTTAGTTTTTAATATATCAGTCCCTTAGCTATCAGTTAATAAGCCCTATATCTGTAACTAGTTATAAAACCTATGCCTTCTAGCCTTTTAGTTCTTTAATAAATTTATAATTTATATATATTACTCTATTTCTTTACTTTCTTTAAGCTAAGTCCTCTAAGTAGACCTATTCTATGATAATTCACTCCCTCATACTAAGATAATATTAATACATACCGGGCTGCAGAAGGACTTAGTAGCTGAAGACTGCTAACTAGATTAGCATTAAATGACTAGGTCTACTAATTTCAGTCTTTTCAATTTAATTTAAATTAGAAGTTTAAGCTATACTTTATAGCTTAGGAATAAGACCTAGAGTTTTTATAATCTTATTATAAAGATTATATTATAAGTTAGTAATATATTATATATTTAATTTATTATTACTATAATATAGGATAATATAAGTTATATTCATTTAGATAATATTATTAGTTATATTATTTAACTAATTAAATTATTATAAGCTTATTGCATTATTTATAAGGTGGGCTAGAATATGAAGAGAGTAGCTTTTACTAGCTTTTATTTTATAGGCATTTTGCCTTTATTGATATCTAGCTTTTCTGTAACTTAGCTTTTCTATAATCCAGCTTTTCTAGCTGATTGAGGCATTTTAAATAGTTATGGTTAAGGTAATAAGGCTTATGGCTTGATCTAATAGAAACCTTAGTCTCTTAAGTCTTATAGGCTTAGGTATTGAGTATATTATACTGTTTTACCTTACTATTGACTTTTTTTTCTCTTTAAGCTTTAGTCTCTCCGCTACATGTATATACTATAGGTAAATAAACTTTATGGTAATTATATATTAATTATAGAAAAATATATTAATTATATAAAAAGATATATATTAAAATAAAGGTTTTTATAAAGGAAATTGAAATTATTTTAATTAATTAATTAACTTTAATTACTAGGTTTAATTACTACTTTTAATAAAGTAGCTATAGTTATTATAGCTTTTTATAATATATAAATAAAAAACCTTTAAATTTAATAATAAAATTATTACTTTTCTATTTATTTTAATTTTACTTTTTAAAATCTATTTTTAATATAAATATAACTATCTTTATTTAATTAATTAAAACAAATAAACCTTTTTTCCATTAAAAGCTTAATTATATAGTAATTAGTATTTTTAATAATTTTCTTTCTATAGTTTTATTTATCCTTCTTTATCCACTTTTATCACTTTCTAATATCTATTACTTTAAGTAATATTACTTTTATTTCCCTCCTTAATATAATGTTTTATATAAGCTTTATATTTAAAATATAAATATAAAATTAACTTAATAATATAATATCAGTTTATTTATTGATAATTTACTTTTTTATTGAATATTTATTTAAATAGTAAAATATATAAGAGTTAGGCCCTTAGAGAAGCTATAGGACTTTATTATAGATAAGGCCAGTATATAATAGAACCTAGATCAGCTATATAGCGAAAGCTCATAAAGTACTCACTAAGTAAATACTTATATATATACCAATACCTACCTTCCAAATACTTATATAATACCTTAATAAACTAACCCTTATAATTCATTTAGTTCTATATTTTAGTAAATTATTAATATATTTTATAAAATAGAAAGAGTTATATTATATATTTTAAGAAGTTCTATATATATAGTAAATAAACCTTATATAAAAGATAAATAGTAAATAGAAGATATTATAGTAAATATAAACTCTAATTTAAAAGAGAAGTTAATTAAAGAAATATATAGATTTTTAATTAATATATATGATTTTATTTATTAAATTAATAAATTTAACTTTATAAATTGAACTAATTAATTAATATAAAATGAAAATATAAATGAATAATATTATTTATTAAATAAAGAATATTATAACATAAATCTATAAATAAGGTTATCTATTTTAATATCTATTAAATAATATTTAAAATATAAATAGTTAATAATTAATTAATAATTAATTATTAAAGAAGAAAATAATAGAATATACTTTTTTATTATAATAATAATAAAATAATAAAAGTAAAATAGAAATGTTTTTAAAAAAAAAAAAATTTAACTTTTTTAAAAAAATATAAAAAAAAAGTCTAAAAAATATAAAAGACTATTTTAATACCTTTTTATAGTTCTAAATAAATATATTATTAATATTTAAATAAATAATTAAATTGAAGTTATATTTATAATAAATAGTTATTAAAAGTTTATTAAAAATAATTAAAAAGTTATAGAATTAATAATTAAGCTATTTATAACTTTAAAAATAAAATAAAGAAAATATTTTAAAAATTAAAAGTACTTTATATAAAGAAAATTTACTTCCTTTCTTTAGAAACTTTATATTAATTTAAAATAGTGAAAAGTAGAATTTTATAAAGAACTTTATATCTTTTAATAAATTAATAAATAGTTATTATAAAAGTACCTTATTATATATAGATTACATTATTTATTATTAAAGATATTAAATATAAAGAATAACTATATAATAAATAGAGAGATAATTTAAATAGAACTTAAGAAGGGCTATATAAAGTATTTTATTTAAAATTATTAAACTCTCTATAAAACTGCCTTTATATATTATAAAAAGGCTAAGGCTCCTTTAAAACTAAAGAAAAGGAAAGTTATTTAAATTAATATTAATTAAATATTTATTAATTAAGTAATTACTAATTAAATAGCAATAGCTTAGTAAAGCCTAGAGATAATTTCTTAGTTTAATATCTTAATTATAATAAGATAGGTTATTATATTATAGATTATATAGAGAGGAAGAAACCTTATAATTTATAAAGTAAAGGGAGAGATAGATTAATTTAAATTTAAAATATTAGAGGTTATATTAAAGAAATAGATTTATTATAAAATAATTAAGTATAGAGATAGAAGATATAAATTCTATATTTAAACTATATCTAATGCTAGTTAAATTAATTATTTAAAGATAAGTGATTGTTTTTTAAGTATATAGTAAATATATAATTTCAGTTAATATAGATATTGCTATATAAGTGAGCTTTATTAATAAAAGCTTAATATCAAAATTAAGCTTCTAGCTTATATTAAATTAATATTAGAAGTTACTAAGCAGTAGAGAGTTAGCTTATAGCTAGTAAAGGAATATTCTTATAAAAGATATATAAATAAAAGATATAATAAATAAAGAGATATAATATAAAAGATAGTTTATTATAATATAAACTGATAGTCTATGATTTTAAAAGAAGAAGAAATAAGCCCTAGGGGTAAGCCTTCTTTTATAGATAAATTCAGCCGGCAGTTATACGGCCATTAAGACATAATATATACCATTGGGAAGCCTAAGGATCCAGCTTTCAGATGCTATTGTATTTATTCTTATAGCCATCGTATTTGATGAGAAGTACTCATTTCAAATTACAGAGGAATTAAATGCTGTAAATTATAAAGTAGAGTTGCTTAATTTTAAAGCACGGACTAATATTAGCCCGATTAGGTATATAGTATAAATAGTGTTATAATTACTATATTATAATATATTTTAATATAATTTAATTTAGAATCTTTAAGCTTATTTTTAAGTATAAAACTTAATTTAATTAAGAAGTTATATATATATATACATATATATTTACTAACTTTAACAATTAGTAAGTGCTAAAGCTTATAAGCTTTAATAGAAAGATTTAATCTATATTATTAATATATTAATTAACCTTCTTTTTATTAAATTACTAAGGATCTATAAAAAAAATTACATAGCTATTTATAAAAGTAAATTAACCTAAAGATATAAATAAACTGCTTCTCTTAAAAGAAGCTATAAGTTAAAAAGGCATTATTATTAATATATTTATAAATATATAGAGTTATAAAGTAATTTTAATTTAAAATCTAAAGTCTTTTATAAAAGACTTTAATATTAATAATAAAAAGGTATATATAATATGTATATATAATATATAAATATTAAATAAATAGCTAATATCTACCTTAAGAAAAGAAAAAAAGAAGAAAAAAGAATATTATTACTTAAACTTAAGTTAAAATAGAAAATCTTTAATAAGGCTATTATAAAGAAGCTACTATTACTTAAAGAAATAAAATATTTAATTAAGCTGATATTAAGTAAAGAGCCCCTATTAAAACTAATTTACTTTGTTAATAAAAAATAAATAAATATTATTTATAAATATCTTATTAAAAACTTAAAGATAGACTAAGTAAATAGCTTAATTAATTAAATAGATACATTAGTTTTCTTTATTTTAAAAAAAGATAGAAATATTAAAATCTTTATAAATTATAATAATTTAAATATAATTATTCTTAAAAATTACTATGCTTTATTATTAATTAGTAAGTTATTTAATAAATTATTAAAATAAAATAAATTTTTAAAATTAATATTTATAATATATATTATTATATTTATATTAAAATAGAGAATTAAGAAAAGATAGCTTTTTATATAAAATATATTTATTTTAAATATATAATTATAGTTTTTAAATCAGTAAATCCTTTAATATTATTTTAAATATATATTAATTAAATGTTTATTAAATTACTTAATATATATTGTCTTATATTATTTAATAATATTAATATCTATTTTTAAATAAAATAATAATATATTAAAGATATTAAAGAGATATTATAAACATTAAAGACCTTTTAATTTTATATAAAGCTATTAAAATATATATTTTATTAAAAGGAAGTTAAGTTCCTGAAATATATAATTACTTAAAAGGAATTAAAAATAAACTTAAGTAAGGTTTAAGTAATTATTAAATAGCTATTATTAAAGAGTATTAAAGAGATTTAAGTATTTTTAAAAATTTAAAATTTCTATAGAAAGTTTATTTTAAAATATTTTTTGTAATAATATTTATAATAGAACTATTAAAAATAGAAAATAAAAAGAGAGTGACAAAATAGCCTTTTAAATATTAAAACTGCCTTTTATATAATGAGTATTCTTTAATATTAAGACTTAATAAAAGCATTAAAATAGAAATAGATACTTT
>JAGMUU010000095.1:0-13811 GCA_020744375.1 Dactylonectria estremocensis | reverse complement strand
TAACCGTTTGGCTCATCCTGAAGTCTGAAATCACTCCAACGCCGCCGACCTTGTAGTATCCAGAACCGACCCTACTTGCCCATGCCGGGCCCCATGACTTAAAGCTCCAACCCGGCGCATTTTCAACCCGACTTAAGGGCGCCAAGCAACAACTAGACGCAGGGGTTTTGTGGTTCAAAACGCACGACGAACCCCGTATTAGGAGTCTTAGATCTCATACGGCGACTTCACCGCCCGCCAATCATCCGGATCCTTCTCGCCTCCGTTGCCCGGCCGGAACTCCTTCTGTTCCTCACAATAATCTTTCCACCACTCTTCGAAGGCCTGTCTATTGTACAGACTTCTCGGCGGGCCTTCTCCTTCTCCGAAGAGGTCCAGAACGCGGTCACAGTACATCCACACGCCCTCAAGATGGTGCGGCAGCAACGGCTTCATGTCCTTGCGCGCGACCACCACGGTGCCGACATATGACCGCCACTCCGGGGGCGCAAACCCGGACTCGGCGTCGATATTGAGATACGTGGCGATCTGGTTGTCGAGGTCCGCCCGGTTGGCGGACTGAGTGCCTACGCGGTAAACGACCAGCGGGACGTCGATGAGTCCTGGGACAGGAGGCACGGGCTGCGAGAAGACGGCATGATCTGCCTGGATCGTCGTAGCGGACCAAGGCGCGAATTTCAGTCTCTCAACGTCGCACCGGACGATGACGGCTTGGATGGACCCTGACGCGCTGTGTGTTGCCGTCGATGCCGGTGCAGCCGACTGTGAGGTGGCTGGAGCAGGCGCAGGGTTTGCTTTGACTGGGGGCACCTGCTCAGTGGGGGTTTGTGGCTCGGAATCGGTGTCTATGCTGTCCCATTTGGAGTAATCGATTGGCGCCATGGAGAGTGGCTCAGTACTACAACCTGAGGAAGATCAGGCGGTCAAAGAAATAAGGATAAGGATATCATATAAATTTGCTACATGTTTCGGAAGCTTTCAAGTTTGTTAGGAGAACTGATCAGTCAAGTTCTTAAAGTTCCCATGGTATCGAATTCCTACGTCACACGTCAGATAAGGTTCTGGGCTGTAAGCCACAGTGATGCGAAACGAAAACCTTCGTCCTTTACTCACCTCCCAAAGGACCACCTAACGCCGTACCCTAAATCAATATACCGAGCCGTCATCGAAGAGCCATAGGTAAATCAGAGGATCCGAGGGACGTTCCGAAAGGCATTGGCGGGCCCGCAGGGACCGGTCTCCTGTATCTAAAATCCGCTTACCTAAAGAGGAAATCAGTCACATGACACCCAAACCTCTAACCGCATTCGGAAACGCGCGCGCCCACGTGACCACCCTCGCTTACAACTCCCCGCGATATCGGATCGCAATTTCCAGGCTAACTTAGACCTTCTAACATCACATCATGCCATCACGATGATCGAATGGGCTGAATCGTATGCTGACGAGCCCGTTGGAATCGCCATTCCTCCTTCTGATCTTTACATCTCATTGCCGCCACCGTCACCGTCATTTTCGTGCCTCAATGACCTCGTTGACTTCCTGCAAGATCACTACCGCAGCCACGGCGCCGCGTTAGTGAGAAAGTCACCTGGTAACTATCGCGAGATTCACGGCATCAAGCAGCCGACCTACATTCAGCTGGTCTGTGACCGCGGTCGGGTCCGGAAGTGCAGGAGCGCAGGCATTCGTAACTCAAGTACGCAGAAAGTCAACTGCCCGTTCAAGCTTACAGCTTCAGCAACGCAAAAGTCGAACTTTCAATGGACCTACCAAGTCGCCAACGCTGATCACAATCATGCCCCATCCCTCGACCCGTCTGCTCACGTGATACACCGCCGTCGCACACATAAGCAACAGCAGGTCGCAAAATCCCTTTTTAAGCACAAATCCCTCCCCGCCCGCGAGATGAGTGATATCATGCGTGATACCGCCACCGGGCCGTCTTATTTTCATCAGAAAGACATCTATAATGACCGTCAGAAGCTGCGGCACGAATCTCTCGGCGGTCTGACAGCGACACAGGCGTGGATCGGCTCCCTCCGAGATCACGGTCTCAAGCACCTCGTGCGTTATAGCGCTGAGGGCAAAGTTGAGGCTGTTTTTTGGACTTATCCTTGGTGTGAGCAGATGTGGAAGAGGTTTCCTGAAGTTCTTGGTATGGACAACACATATAAGACCAACCGCTTTAAAATGTACCTATTTCAGGTCACTGGCGTCACAGACCAGAAGTCTGTTGCTAACTTCGGCTTTGGCCTCATTAATACTGAAAAAGAAGAGGGATTTCAGTGGCTATGTGACCAAGTGGATGACTTCCGCCGCTCCCTTGGTATTCAAGCGCCTAACGTTGTCATCACTGACAAGGAAATAGCCCTGAAAAACGCCCTCTTCGAGGTATTTCCAGACACACAGCAGCAGTTGTGCGTTTTTCACATTAACGCCAACATCAAGGCTAAGATAACGGCTCGCTGGAAGGATGGTGAGGCTGATGACGATAATGAAAGTGCTGATGAAGATGACGAGCCAGCGCCAATTATATGTCTTAATCAACGGCATCAAGCCGAGCTATATCAAGAGTCTAATGAAGGAAGTTATCGCCACGAGCCCTCAGTATCACCAGCGCCGCCGCCTCACACACAAGGTAACTTCACTATAGAGACGATGTTTTCTGCCTGGAAGCGTGTTATCTACGCTGATAGAGAGAGTGACTTTACGGCAGCTTGGGCTGAGATGAACGATACATACTATCCACAGCAAAAGTCAATCCTTCAATACATCTCAAAGGAGTACATGCCGTGGCGGGAACAGTGGGCAAAGTGCTACATTTGCCGCTATCGCAACTACGGCCAGCGGGTTAACAGCCCTGTTGAGACCGCCCACAAAGACGTAAAGTCATACCTAGTCACCGGCACCGGTGACCTGCTTCACCTACACGGGGCTATCGAGCTGATGTTGAAAAAGAAGAAACGCTCCTATGACCAACGGGCGGCAGGCATGATGATCAAGCAGCGGCGAGAATACATAGGCAGAACTTGGCTTGGTGACCTCCCCATACAAATTTCTTACGCTGCCGTCGACCTCCTTGCGAAGCAGCATCGATATGCTAAGGCGGCGATGCCCTCACTCTTGCAGCCACACCCAGAGCCGATGAGGCTGTGTTCAAATAACTTCACACAGCAATATGGGCTTCCCTGCAGTCACTATATCTTCAGGCAGCTACAGGCCGACCAGCCGTTGCTAAAAGAAGACATCCCGCCTCGCTGGTGGCTTCAGAAACCTCTAGTAGGAATTCCTAGTTATTGTATGTAAATTCTGCTGACTTTTACCTCTAGGACCTCGAAGAGCCACTCCTACGGATCCGCGACCCCGACGTTGTCTCAAACCTCCGCGGCCGACCTCGAATACCTGTGAATAAGAAGCTCACGATACCCTCAAACCTGCTTGCCGGCAACGGCATGACCGAGCAGCCAACTCAGAGCCAACAGACCCCTCGGCAACCCCCCCAAGATCAACGGACGACCCGGCGGCTCAACCCGAGCGTACGGCGCGCCCTGTCACAAGACGAGCTCGCCGACACACCGAGCAGCCAACGGACCCTACGAGCGTCGACGCTAAGATCACGACGCCATACAAATACAAGGGGAAGAGGAACCAACAGGGGACGAGGCAGAGGTAGGAGTGCCGCGGCAATGTCACCAGCCTCGTCTGCTGAAGATGTCATTGTCATTCCGGCTACGCCGGCGGAATAATAGTCGGACCGATATAAATACTATTTTTCACGGGGAAACCCCGGAGATGCGTTTTTTGAACGATTTAGCCGTAGCCGGCCGGCTTTGCAAGCTGTTGTGATATGTGATTTCAATTGATGTTCATTGCGTTCTCTCACTTACACTGTAAGTTTAGTGTAGCGGGGAGCATTGGCTGAATGCAGTTAGAAAATTCCGTAGTCATGTGACCAATACAGCCCCAATAGCAATATCGTACAGCCCCAATAGCAATACTCATAAATAATTACAAATGGACGCAAGCCGCCGGGCGAGCCATACGTGCACAGCCCCGTACACGCACAGCTGGTCTGATTAGTCAGCAAGAGCACTATAAATCACCCCCCTAAGTGCCCTAAGGGCCCTATAACAACAATGGACCTCCCACCTCAACAGCTTTATACCTCACGAGATGATCTTCAATTAGATCTTACGATTTACGCAGCAGGTGGTGGCTATAAATTTATTATTCGCCGCTCACATTCATTTTGGCAAGGCTCTGAGCGACCTACTATTTTATATGCTTGCAATCGCTGGCGTCAAGGCTGCCAATTTTCAATCCTAGCTAAAGAAGACCCTTACGGCTAATGGCATCTCAAACATCGCACTGAAGCCCGATTTTCCTACCACAACCACGGGCCCCAGCAGCCCCGAGAGCCCCCCCGCCAGCAGCTACGAGAGCCCTAGCAGCCCCAAGAGCCCAAGCCGTAGGAGCCGCTAGAAAAGAAATTACCTACCGGTAGCAAATGTCATATAGAAGGCCATAGAAGGGGTGCAAAATGCTGTATTTTACGTAGTCAAGATAGCCCATAAATATAGGCCACTTCGGGGGTGATTTATAGTGCTCTTGCTGACTAATCAGACCAGCTGTGCGTGTACGGGGCTGTGCACGTATGGCTCGCCGGGGTCTTAGAGACCGTAGATGAGGGAAATCCCTCGCCGGTCAAGATGATCAACAGAGTCAATCAATCAACGATAACGACGTTATTAAGGTGGTAATTATCATCAATTCAATCAGCCTATTTTGGCATCATTTGATCGTACACTTCGCTGTGTCAAAGGCACCTAACTCAGGCCGTCAGACCCCTAGTCTGGAGTCACGAGATCTGACAAGTTGGCCCGGCCCAAAAAGGCTCCGAGACTTCTAGGTTAGTTCCTCAACCACCGTTACTTTGCCTCTCTTCTATGTTTCCGTCCCCAAATACTCGCAGCCTACCACCCGTCCTGAATTCCGTATGATGACGTCTCCAACACCTGCTGCGCCACAAGCGGGAATTTTTGCACGACTTCCAGCCGAACTCCTCGGTCTCATCCTTGACCAGCTGTCCAACAGCCAGCGCAAAAGTCTACGGCTGGTATGCAGGTTCTTACGCGATACAGCATCTCTTCGCTTGAACCGGGTCTTCATCTCCGCCAATCCGCGCAACATCGAGGTGCTACGTGCCATTGCCGATCACGAAGCCTTCCGCAACGATGTCACCGAGATCATCTGGGACGATGCACGCCTGGGCGAATGTGAGGAGCTCTTCGACCCGGGGTACGGCGAATTTGCCGATGTTGACTTCGACCCCGATGATTTACATGTTGCTCCGTGGCCTCTGTGGTTCGAGGAAGTATGTCATACGAACCAGTGGGTCTCGAATACTCGCATGAAATCAGATAAAGAGCATCCCGCCTATATTGCAAGAGCGAAGCAGTTCGACGCACAAATGCCCATTTCCCAATCCTGGGATCTCTACCAGCAGCTACTTCAACAACAAGATAAAGTGCTATCATCTAGGGCTGACGAAGAGGCCCTAAAATATGGCCTGCGGCGATTTCCGTCATTAAGAAGGATCACGATTACACCAGCAGCCCATGGGTTCCTCTTTGAACCCTTGTATGAGACGCCTATGATTCGCAGCTTTCCTTACGGCTTCAATTACCCGATTCCACGCGGTTGGCCAGCTACCCACAGCGAAAGCCGTGGCCCGAAAATGCTTCCATGGAATGACGAGAATGAAGATGTGAAGGAAAGGTGGCGAGGATTCCGCATCGTCACTCGCGTGTTGGCCCAAACGGAGACGAAGCATCATGTCTCGGAGCTGATCCTCGATGCTCACCAACTCAACACGGGACTACACTGTCGCATTTTCGATCAGCCCTGTGCAGAGCAAGATGACCTGGCTGCGCTAATTCGACGACCGGGGTTCCGACGCCTTGACCTGTCGCTCTCAGTTGGCGGACAGGAGGGTGACCGGTGGTGCTCATACAGAAGCGGCCACATGCGGCGCATACTTGCCAATGCAGCCGACTTAGAGCACATCAGCCTGCGTACCAACGTCGTAGGGAACCCAGAGCACCGACGTGGTGAATGGAACCGTCTACCACGAAGCAATGATGAGATCAGCGGAGGGACCATGGATCACTTCAACCCACTACATGCCATCTTCCCAGTCGAAAAATGGCAACGGCTTCACCACTTTGGGCTGTCGGGCTCTCTGGTAACGCAGGACGATGTGTTTTCCTTCCTCTCTACTCTGCCGGGGACAGTGCGGTCGGTCGAGCTGAGTTTCCTTATGTTCTTGGACCATGGGGGTAACTACAGAGACCTGCTGTACGACATGCGTGAGAAGCTGGGCTGGCGCAAACGACCTGCGCACGAGAGGCCTAGAGTCACCATCGAAGTGGATATGCCTGGAAAAAGACAAGATGGGAGGAGTGTTTCGGTCAGTGATGATGTTCACTCTTTCCTCTACGGTGAGAGTGTCAACCCATTTGGAACCGAGAAGGGAGAGTTCCCGAATAAAGTCCTGAATAACAGGGTTGCACGAGACCAGTTCGACCCAGCCTACGAGCGACCACGTTAGGAGCGGGGAGGGGAGTCCGCTTGGCTTCGTATGGCAGTTGTTCTCGAATACAATCAAAATCTTAGCTATGCAACGGTCATATATGTCCCGAGGAATACTTTACTTGCCCCAGTAGCGACTCTCTCAAAGCTTACGCAGGTATACGTATCAGCTAGCAAGCCAGTGCTGCCAGATTTCATTGTTACTGAGTCATTTTACAGTGAGTCACTCTGCAATGAGGCGCTTTACAGTCAGAGATTGGATGTAGAAAAGAGGCAGAACTGGAGGCAACACTGCAAGGGCTTTGGCGAAAGAGAGACCCAAGTTGGAGAAGGGATCATGTCATTAGCTAATAGTTGCCCTTCTGACCTAATTCACAGGGTGTAATAGACTCTGTGTGTGTGTGTCTACGGTACAGCGTCTTTGGCCGTGTGGTAAAGGTCATGCACGGTTCTATCTGTCTAGCACAGAATCACATCACTCGGCGTCACAGCTTCGGAGTAGGAAGGCAAGACTCGGGAATAGACCGACGACGTTTCCAGGTTGATGCAGCAGATCAGACTGGTCGTGTCTTGATATGGTTACCATTTTAGGCATTCGGTGGCGCTGTTGCATAAGACTATCAGAATGCTGCTTCTGATAGCGACAGCGACGCAGCAATCGTAGACGGCGAAGACGACCTGCTGTCCACATCTCCCCTGCCGACATGTTAGAGACCTAGCATCTACAGTCAGCCAGTCCACATATAACCACAATGCAATCGAGGCAGTGTCTTACTTCATCATAGTTGAATTAAGGTCTCAAGAGGAGTCAGACCAAGGGTCGGAACCACTACATCCACTCCACTTTTGGGCCAAGTAGAGTGGATGGACCATTTTTAGGCAATTACAAAGTGGATGTAGCACACTTTCGACCGGAGTGGAATGGATGTACACACGTGGATTTATAAGTGGATTTATAGTGGATCTTTGAGGCTATTCACAACCTCGTCGGTGCCTATTCAGCCTCACTTTCAGGGGTTGACACTAACTCTTCAGCTTGTTGCTGCTGTGATGAATCGTCAACCTCTCTGGCGCTGTCCTCGCCCTCCAATTGACTCAGCAAGCGCCAGCTCGTCGTCGCTTAGAGTGCCACAACCGGCATCCAGCTTACTTTCAAGGTGTGACTTAAGCAATGGATCCAGGTCCTTGATAAGGCTAGCTCGATACCACGAGCGTAAAACCTGACATATGGCGATAATCTCAGCCTCTAGGCCCGTACGCAACCCCGAGATCATCTTGCCAGCAGCTGAAAATAATCTCTCACACTCGGCTGACATCGGCTGGATTGTCAGGAAGTCCAAGGCCATCCCGGATAACCGAGGATATCTGCTTTGTTAGCATACGCTGAAAGTGTTGCTTTATTAAAGCGTGAGATGAAGCTATTCGCGATATTCTGTTCCGTAGGCTTGTTGACGTCCAATTTCAAACCGAAAACCGAGGCAATAGTCGGCTGGTTCGATTTCAGTGCGCCTTCGGATTTGAGCTGTGCTGTGCTCTTTTTCTCTCCCTCTGGTGCTGGTGTTTTGTGCTCATGCCATAGATGATTTGCCGCGTTCTGGAGACCTGAAGAGGTAAAACTCGCGATAATGGGACGATTTCTGAGGATACAGTCCTTGCAAGCCCATTTGCGTAAGCCATGACGTTGAATATCATAGCCAAAGTCCCACAGCCAAGAGTTAGTATCACGAGCGCGTTCTGACCAATTCCAGCCTCTGAAATGGCGAAAAAGACGGTCTTCGAGCTGCTGCTGTTGGCCTGGTTGGCCTGGCTGGTTGGCTGACATTGTTTAAAAATATTTTTGGGGCAAAAACAAACAGGAAATCTGTAGAAAACGCGCCCAATAGGGGTATTTTCTCGTCTAATGTTATAAGATTAGCTGTAGGGGTGATCGACCTCGGCTAACTTGGGTCTAGGTACCTCGATTTAATAGGCAATTATATACAAAAATAAGTACTATGAACCGTACAGGGCCAGGGAATATGCCACTGTACCTAAATCCACCTAAATCCACTCCATTACATCCACTTTCAGGTCCAAGTGTAGTGGATTATTACGTAATCTGAGCGCCGACAAGTGGATGTAATAGAGATGGGCCACTTATATGTGGTCCACGTGGATTTACAGTGTAGTGGGTCCGACCCTTGAGTCAGACTAGGATAATGCAAGGCCTTACTTTGAGCGTGCTCTTGCCTTTATGTCAAACTCTTGTCGATTTACTGCTGGTATTGTTACTTGTCTGCAGATGGCCATTGTCTCGGGCAGGTTTGATATTGACGATGAACAGGCGAGCAACTCTTGAAAACACGGGTTTAGTAAAATAGGTGAACTTCGCTTTTGTTACATAGCTCCATAACATACTCAATTGGGGGTTTCTCTAGTTGTTTATATAGAATTAGTTTGTTGACCTAAGTTTAACGTGCTTTTCGATTCTGGATGCTGCTAAAACTTTCCTGGCCTTTTGAAGGTAGTCAAAAATACCAACGCAGCATTGTTCAAGTGGATAAGTTGGGTAGTGAGAAGGACCTAAAGGCGGCCACCATGTGCTTACGAAGATGTTGCTTGAATACGTAGGTTGACTTTCACCTTGGGACACTGAAAGAACCACAGCGTTCAGTATCATTGATATTGAAGTAATATGTCCATCAAACGCTTGCCAGCAAATCATGCCACTTCATCTTAGACTCTATGTCATTGTCGTCCTCGTCTTCTTCTTCGTCATCGTCCTCGTCGTCCTGATCATCCGTCCCATGCCATCTAGCCCACTGCGTCCAACCAGGATCGTCATCAAAGAAACACCACTTCCCAAGTCTGGCCTCGCACTGCACACCATTCGCCTCCAGGAGCCTCATCAACCGACCAGCAGGAACGCCTTCTGATGGACGTCCACTTAAGTCCTCGCCAACCACCATGCCGTACAGATACACCTTCTTCAGCTCGGGCAATACCTTGTTATAAATCAGTCTCTCCACCATACGAACCAGTGGTCCATTACCACTGCCACCGGTGTCGGTCCTAAGAAACTCGACTTCGGAAAGGCAGTCGTTCTCGATGTACGCTGCGGCAGGCCTTTGCTCCAGAACTAACGTTTCCAACGTTGGACCCGTCGCCAGGAGCATGCTTCGCCAATCCGACAAACAAGCGTCTTCGGCTCGAGTCGACCAGGTGTAATCACGCGCTGCGCGACTGTAGTCCCCTGGAGAAGGTTGACAAAGGTACATATGCTTTACGCTCGAAAGAGTGTATTCGCTAGGATCTGGTAGAAAGTTCGACTGTGGTCGCGGAATAACGGACTCCCCGTCAAGACTCCCCCAGTCGTAGTCTTCGTCGTCTGGTCCCGCCAGGGTCTCCTCAGGGAGAGGCGAAAACTCCGGTTTCGAGCTGTCATTCGTTGAGATCGGACGGTCCAACATGCCGAGTTCCAGGCGCTCAAGACTCGCTCCGCCTCGTAGAACCCATCGTGCAACAGACTTTGGTATGTAGCCAAAGAGCTTTGCAAAGCGAAGTTTTAGAGGAGCCGCGGTAAATTCTGGAGTTGTCTTTTCGTGCTTGGATGAGTAATAACTGTTTCCATGTAGCTCCAGCGTCTCAAGGTTGGTAAAGAATGGCAATAGCTGCCAAATTTGAATGTTGATATCATCCCGAGGTCTAGTCTGAGGCTCAATGACAGTGCACAGGTTTCTCACTCGCTTTGCAAGCTCCTGCATTCGGTTTGGGTCCTCGACATGGAGCTGTTGCAATAAGCAGAAGAGTTTTCCTGCTTTATGTTGAGCGCCTTGGCCCCAGCCCCAGCTTTGTTTCCGGTGATAGCGCCGTTGAGAGGGGGGAATGAAGGGCGGCGGATCGTCCAGCTCCATGGATGATTCGTGAAAGCCTTGCTCATGTAGCTCAATATCGGTCCAGAGGATGTGTTCGATCAAGGCGTTGAAGCGCCTGCAGGTGCGCATCAAACTGGCGAGTTCGTGAGACATGAGACATGCTGTGATGGAGAGGAATAGCTCATCGGGGATATTTTCAAGTGTTGAGGTTAACATGGTGAGTAATTCAGAAGGACCAAATGAAATGAGCAACCGAGGCTGACACGATGTAAGCTCGCGTTGAACGCGGGTTTCCGGGCTGAACTTGGTTCTTATACCCACCCATGCTCTACGGTGAGATAATAAGCACTACTCGTGCCCGCCCCACTTGCCCTGCGGTGAGATAATAAGCACTACTCGTGCCCGCTCCACTTTCTACGGTTGGATTTGCATCCCACCTCCTCAGGAGGTGCTGAACAGTAGATTGGCCAAGTCTACAGAGTGGATAGCTTCAATTGAGATAAATTAGCACCGTAACAGCACCCTCATCAGGTACCCAATCTCGTAGATTTCTGCACGTGGAAGAGGCCCAGAGCTATACCATTGTCGGCCAACTTTAGCGGCTTCTTTAAGCCACTATTTACGGCTATTATGCTGCTTTTCCTTGTGCCTCTCTAAAACTCTCCGTGACTACGAGACCTCGTTTTCAACACGCCTTTCTACCATATTCCTAGCCTCTGGGACGCTCAAAACGCCTCCTGTTTGTAGCCTGTAGTTCTTTGAACGGCGACTTCGGCTCCGAACAGCCTCGGCGTAACGCGTTCGGCCGAGATCCTTCCTTGTTTAGATCAGCTCAGCTGCACCTACAAGAGAGCCGCGAAGGGAACGCCCGATAAGCTGGGCGCTATTGGGACTGAGGTTAAGATGCTTATCGCTTTGTGCGATGGTGTCTTCAATCTTAGAGGCAGTTTTTGTAAGCTGCCGGTAGGAAATATGCGTATTTGGCCCTGATGAAGAGAGAAGAGGCGGTGGCGATGGCGTCCTTTGAGCTATTCGTGTAGCTACATCTTGTATGTCGCTACTTCGCGCAGCGTAATGCAGAGCACTGAGGCCCCTTAAGTCGCTAATTTTGATGTCTGCACCGTGTTCCAAGATAGTGGCTACTACCTCTTTGTTTCCTTTGGAGCTGGCTAAGTGCAGTAGAGTCTAGCCGCCGCGATTGCGTGCAGAGATGTCGGCCCTTATGTAGATCAGCTGCCCACGATTCCAGGAGCTGTGCTACTTTCGTAGATGATATTATGTAGAGTTGACGCGCTGTGAATATCTTCTATACTAATATCGGTCGACTTGGGACCTAGGAGCAGATTAACAATATCTAATCTGTTCTCTAATGGAGAACTTTAGAGCATGATAGTGTGAAGGGTTGGTCCCGTGTTCGATAACAAAGGGAGGCGCTAGAATTGTCTATCTAAGCTAGAGAAGAAGAAGAGAAGAAGCTGCAGGTAAGCTGCTGCTTCACGACTAAGTAAAGGGGTCATTGCTGTGCCAACGAGATGAGCATCAAGCACGCCGCATTGTACGCGCGCTAGATCACGAAGATCGTGGTTCGGCACGATCCGTCAAAGTCCGGATCTACAAGTCGGGTTCAACCCGTAACAGATAGGACAGTTAGGAGTGCTTCGATCTACAAGCCTTATAGCCCAGTCGCTCGGATTAAAGACATAGGTTTTGGAGCTGGAACGTGGATGGCTTCGTGAGCTCGGCTCGGCTCAACGCAGCGCAGCGTAGCTCCTACATGCTCTCAGACTCTGTAGTCTGCTCTGCTTCTGTAGTCTGCTTTGCTTCCGGCGCCCAATGACACTGGTCGTAGCCACCGCGTCCAATTCATCCCACCCTCCCTCTAATCTCAACCTCTATCAGCCAATTATCGAAGTTCTCAACTTGAATTCATGCTCACTCAACGGTCATGGGGCCAACGAATCTCATACGGGAGACGTCCAGCATATTCACAACGCGTAGTAGAAAAGGATACACATTGCTGTCTACATAGAACGTAGCCGTGTCTGACTGACAGCTCCTCGTGTCGTCCACTAATGCATTCGAGGATGATGGGATGCTAGCACCCCTTGCAGCTGTCAGGAGTCGGTGATTCGAAAGTCAGCGCTATGTCAGGTAGCCGTAGCTAGTTGTGGTGTCTGTTGCCTTACGTATGTCCACGGGACCTCTGTCGCATACCTAAATATCCAGTCGTCCGTCCCTGTCCCTCCAACGTGTACGGTAGAGCAAAATTGCGCCTGAGTATATAGCCCGCCTCAATTAAGGAATTGTGAGGGAACGATCACGTGACTTTCATACTTTATGAATAGTCTCATTTTATATTGTGTAAATAGCTTAAGTCAGAGTTTTCCTTACGAATCTCTTTCTCTCCTTGTAAACAATCATTTTACCCAAGTCGCACTCGACCTCGTTCGTGCTCTTGTCCCGTCACAGGAATGAGAATCAACAGATACGCACTTAAGCATTATACCATATCATGATTGTTTATAAATGAGATACGATCTCGACCTCCTCTGCTTTCTCCCATCAGTCCTTGTCGCCCATCGTGCCCGCGCCATGTCCCGTGGGCTTGCTCCAGCCAGTTTTTCATTTCTGGCGCCTTTCCAAGGCCTGATATTAGGAGACCTAGCGTGACAATCTCGCCGCATCTCGGTTCCTCTTCACCAGCTTCTGCAGCTCATCCCATTCCTTCACTATGTCAGATTCATCGAGCGGGTTAGATTCGTCGTCCTCGTCGTCTTCAGGGTCATGATAGAGCTCCTTTGGCTCTATCGCTCCGTAGCTCTCGCAAGTCTTAGCCACTACAAATTTCCTGTTCCTCTCATCTTCCACGTCCTCCTCAGGGTCGTCACGCATCGCCTCCTCTAACTCATGCTGTGCTATATTCCACTCTTCGTGTGTGGCATAGATGGTGCGCTTGCGGACAGGGTACGCGAGAACCGTAAATTCGACAAGTTGACGCGGATTCTTTTCGAGCACTCTTCGGAACAACTCCCGCCAGTTGGACTTTTCTTCGGCCAGGCATCGCCGCAGATAGATTTTCTCAAGCGTGTTTTGGTGATTGACGAGGAAATTGGCAAGGCCCTCGTCCAGGTATGAATACTCTAGCTCGAAGAACCGGAGTTGGGGTATCTGAACGGCTGCCCAAGGGATAGGGTTACCTGATTCGTAGTGGCCTATAACTGCATCGTGGTTTCCGGCGAGTCGGAGATATTCCACCCCAGGTAGGTGAGCGAGAAAATTGCTGGGGAAGCTCGTCAGAAACCCCTCCTGCGCTACCGTCATACATCCGTTGCCATTGTCCGGGACGGACGCGACTACGACTTC
>JAGMUU010000094.1:0-14556 GCA_020744375.1 Dactylonectria estremocensis | reverse complement strand
AATATGCATTGCGCATGTCTAGAATGTTGAATATCATTCAGAAGAAATAGCTAGAATGGACCAAGCTGCACTTTTCCGCCCCAGTAGATTAGATGCTTTCCCCCCATCATCATCTTTATTGCGTCACTTGGAACTACAATCATCGGACGACAAGCGCCAATCAACACTTGTCGGGCTGACCAAGTGTCATGGGTAAAAACAAGCTTACTTGGAACTTTCAGTCTGTTCCTGTTTCATGAGGTCTTGCACCATGGCAAGCGTGCTGCGTAGTGCTACGTAAGACTGGGGTTCTTGACTCTCAACTTCAGAGACCCTCCCGTAACACCCGAGACCCGAGACCGGGATTCATTCTCTCCGGGTGCCGGCCGATCTCGCGTTGGAGAAGCGACCAGGGTTCTCTCCCACACCGTACACCTGTGCCAACTACAGACGAACCAGGCACCGACTTGCTACCCCGATCTCTTGGCATCGGTCATTCCCAATGCCTGTAACGTATCCGTCCTGATCAGGGGTTCTGCGCTGACTAGCAACGCCCTTACCGGAGCTCCGGTAGGACCATGGGATTGTACATGGTAGGTTAATGCACAGGCCCCCTTTGCCCCCCAGAAGATCAGACCGCCAAGTTTCACAAGATGGGACGACAGTGCATATGCCCTTGGGAGACAGGGAGTGCGGCTTGGTGGATGCTGGTGATGGAGTTATGGTGATGCATGGCCGGATGCCGGTTCGATGTTGATGGTACATGACGACCAAATCCCGATGATGAGAGATCTGCCACACCGAACTTGCGACGGTTTCATCCGCGGCTGGCAGAAGTTCCGTGGAGAGGCGCGCTTGGCATTGACTTGGACCCCTACTCGTCGAGCAAGTATAATATGCTCCCTTTGGCCTCGCTGTAAAGTCTTTTCTCTCATCATCCAACACACACTCTCCTCTTACCTTCTTACCTTCTAACCCTTCGTGGCCCGGACCCAGGACTCTTCGCAGAGCTTATGTCGTGTAGAGTATGCAAGAAAAGGGAGGGGCTGAGGGAATGCGGGGTCTGTCACGTCGTGGGGTATTGTGGGCAAGAGCACCAAGAGGAGGACTGGCCAAACCACAAGGCAGAGTGTACGCCGTGGGACGTCGACATTCGATGCAAGGCGCCCCCTGGACAGGGCGGACGCTGACTCCGACACCAAAGTGACCTACAAGCGCGTCTTCAATGTCGCGGGACCTGGCGAGGCCGCCGCGGGTTCAGGGAGATTAGTCGAGAGGAGGTCGTGAGACGTTTATTGATGGGAGCGGCTGGAATGTAGGCAGTTGTATCTATAGTGGAGTGGGTAGGAAAGAAGAATCATTATATAATTTAGCTATATTGAAGTACTTATCGAGGTTCCTATTCAAATATTGCCGTATAGCGATATATCACATTGGTAAGTCCTTTTTCGGTGACTCTATAGGTTCCCTAAAACTGACTCTTTCTCTGGATAGGAGAAGCATGCGAGGAGGTCTAGAGGAGCAGAGCGACAGACCCATAGCATGGATCCCCTTTCCAAAACCATCTTACGTAGGGTTACAAGCTCCAATCACTGTTATCACATTTACAGCTATCTGTTGTTTCTGCCGACACTTACTGTGGTCGGATACTATCAGTTCACTGCGACCGTGGTATGGCTGGTGTCCTCGGATCGATTTCTTGCCCTCGAGTGTCCCCGGCGGTAACTCACCCGGCCAGTACATCCAATAAACCCGAGCAAAGACATGGTGCTCGTCAGCGGCTCTGATCTCCAGGATGCAGGCGACCCTGTTGCGATCCAATTCGTCAACTTAGGGCTTGGGGGCGTGCTCATTCTTCGCAAATCGGGCAAAGCGAGATGGGAAACCTGTCGTTCTTTTTGGGAGGAAAGTCGGCATTGGACGGACCGAAGTGGTCACCTAACCTACAGGCGGTGCCAGCAACGATCAAATTTGCGATGAAGACGGGAAGACTGGGAGTGAAGTAGGAGAATGGGACATACTAACAACCGGAACCAGGAAACATTGACACAATACTAACACAATGCAGCCTCATTTTGACAGACCATGCTTCAGCTGCTGAGGATAGGATGCTGAACACTTGGAGAAATTGGCCTTCAAGCAGGCCTGTCAGAGAGAGTCAAGCGAGGCCAAAAGAAAGCGATTCAGGAGAGAAAGTGGGGCTTTACTTTGTGGTCAGGATTGAAGTGGCAGAAATGTAAATAGCATGGCGTGTTCCATGGCCCTATGAGATCCGTTTTCCCGGGCGTAATAAATCTACTACTACTACTACAGCCCCGTAGTGCCCCACTTCGCCAGCGTCAATCGATGCTGGCCAGGTGTCCCCAGTTCTCCGCTTCTCTCTTGGCTGTAAGGTGTGTGATGTACCAATTTGTAATAACCAGCATTATTGGGACTTCTGGCATAACCAAATCAAGCTGGGACATAATGTACCTTTTATTTGCGGCATTTTAATTGGGCCGATCCCGCTGTCGTGACCGTCGCGAATCCTTATTACAACTCATGGGATAATAGCTATTTTCTTGGTTGCAAACTACCGGTCACGAAAGTCTCACTGCGTTCATCAGGCTCGTGTGATAATATCTCCTCTGTGCTTCCATGGTCTCTCAGGGGTTCGCTAGGGGTAGCTGCACCTGTGATCTCGAGGTCCGGTGACTCGTATATTCCCCTCGTGACTGTTTATGTTTGTCGCTTCGACCCGTCGATATTATGGATGGCCGGCCTAGGGATACGTCTCGGTGGTAAGGCGTGTCCGATTCTCTGCCCGATGAAAGACCAAGCGCCTTGTTGACACTTGGGAAACATCGAAGGAAGGGTCGGAAGGAGGGAATGCAGGCGCAGAGGATGAGAGCACAGACCTCGACCTCAGACCACAGCATTGGGTCTACAAGCGCATCTGCTACGTTTCAGGACGCATGCTCAGTATCATTGGATCCCCTACTCACATGTAATATCACCCTTTATAATGGAAATGTAGGTTACTCTGATGATCGAGATAACACAGACACTGCACCCGTCAGTCCCTTCTCACAAACTATGCGGGTGTTCAGGGGGCTTACAACAAGCCAAGCGAAAGCATTAAGACTACACCGATTCTCTTCGCAGTCGACAGCTGCAGTCTCCAGACAACCGGGATAGGTTGGGCGAAGAGGATAATGTCCGTGGCCAACTTAACACCGAACTAGCGTTGTGTCAATATCAGTTCATTTGCTCCACATCTTCTCTCTTGCCGATATCCTTACCGAAGCGTAGTAGAAGCTTCTCAAGTCCAGGCAAGTACCCTCTTTTAAAGGCGTCCATGCCTTGTCTACCGGGTTGCACCTGAAAATGACAACAAGACATTCTTCAATGCCCTCGGCTAGCAGCAAAACAAGTAGCCCTTGGTTTATGCGTCGAGGAACGATACCGGGAAGTAATCTGACGTAGAGGACCGCAAAAGACATCTTAACGGTAACAAAGCCCCAGATATAGCTAAGCATGGTGACGGTTTGAAGCTGCCAAATTTTGAGTTAGCTTGGCAGGTAAATCATGTCTCACCGGGCCACTTGCCTTTAGAAACTCGTGGAGATCGTCTGTAGACACGACGTCCATATGGGATCCAAAGCCGACATCGGTCACTACAACATCAGCCAAGGCACGCGCGAAAACATCGGTCAATCTGTTGAACTCACTGGCCAATACTGCGCTTAAGAAAACCACGGTTAGACACTGCAATTATAAGTGACTGTTACTTGCTTGGTGCATCGAGAACTGGAGTCGTACGTAGCTTATGAATACCAGTGCTGTGCCAAAGTCAGACTCCGAGACGACAAAGGGGGAGCAGGCGTACTTACCATCATCCCAGTCGATACTCCGCAGCAGGACACTGCGTACAAAGAATCGGATGACGATGAAGACCGTAATCAACACCAGGAGTGTCGAGCTCACGCCTATCAGTGTCGCAACTGCATAGGACATATCGCAGTCGGTTACTAGGCAAGGTGGGTACTCCCTTCATTAGTGTGGGAGTGCACGATGCAACAGCTGGTCCGGTCTGAAGCTAGCACACACGAGAAATTTTGGACAGAGCACGGGTAATAGAAGTGAAGATCAAAAAAGGGAGGGAATCTTACCGTCAATATTTGGGGTCAATATTGCTTCGGGCTGTCTAATTCTGGAGTCCATCTACCCACGGAATCCTACATTGCCTGCTAGGTACTATTCAAGCTGGGATCGTCCCCAGAATGCACGATTGGCTTCGGAAGGTGCCGGCAATGGTGGATAATCATGAGCTGTACGGACTACCATGGTCAGGCCTCTGGGTTGGACCATGCTCCACAAAAGGTGGGGTTTAATTGGCCAAACCTTTGATCACGTGTGCCCCCACCTGACAGCTAGCTCGGCCGAAATAGGAAGTAAGTGGGGCGTGGTCCAGCTCAGGTCCCTAGGGCACCATGGTACATAATCCAGGGTCTGCCCGCCCCGAGGATGACACCCAACCGCTTAGCCTCGTCGATCTTAGCGCATTTGCGTCTAGCGTCAACCAGAGCCAAGTCAAAGGAGACAAACCTCAAGCATGTAACGTTGGATGTGAAGAGCGAAACTAGATCCCGTGTTGTGGCATGGAAGCTTGTATTTTAAATCTCGTCAGTGGCGCCCCCCATGACTCGCACTATGCATCGGAAACGCCGGCGAGGTCGTGTCTTTGTCCAATGCCAGAAATGTGACATTAGGAAGCCTTCTGGGTTCTGGCAAAAACAAGCCAGGGCAGCGACTAGTCCCCTTCATTTAAGACGTGATGATGCGAACCTTGGGCGAGTACGCCGTGGCTGCATGGAAATGCGAAGCGTATTTGAACAGGCAACTGCCATGCGCAAGACGCTCGACTTGGTGCGAAGATGATAAGTCCTCCACCCTTCCGCTTAGACATGCGATGAAGCCACGACAGCTAACGTCCTCCGCAAGGGCCTCCATCGCGGTCGTGTAGATATCTGTTCTTCCAACCAGCTTGCGTCTCGTGCTGTGCAGAGGCCCAAAGACTAATTCCAGCCTCGTCCCGGGCCTAACCGACTCCGTATAGCCCCTCTTCACGGTCAGGGCTAGCTAGGCAAGATGGACTAGACTTCAGTAGTAGAGTGACCCACACGACAAGTCAGCATGACAGAAATCTGATCAGTTGATTGGCATATGATTACACAATTCAATTTGACGGCGCCGAACCTGAGAACACATCATTCTATTCACAGATAGTTAGGCATCTAGGCTACGAGCAATACCACACACCATAATATTCGTGAGTTCCGCATCTTGTACTGAAACATGATAAATCACAAATACCACTTAACTCAAAGACGAAACACAAGGCCCACTAAAATCCATTTCTGTCTTGCGTTAGTGCTGAGCTTTAGCTGAGGCGTCTTAAGAAGGCCCTTGCAAAGACAGAGGAAGCTAGGGCAGCTGAAGTCCTAGCTCACACTGCCGCCCAAGCAGCTGGAACCATATCCTGGAACTGGTATCTGTTCTGAAGGTCGGGCCGGGGACTCTGGGGAAGTTGCGGGGGTTGGGATGGTGTCTGGGGTAACTCCACAATTGGCTTAACTGTGGGAGAAACCATTATTCTTTGGCATGACTAGCACATACCACGCCATAACCAATAACGCCCCTGTCAAGATGGTTGAATAAGCTTTGGGCGTCAGTTGATCCGCGTTCCAGGTGTGCTTGATATGGGAGACTCCCCTGGGTGCAAGGTACGTACCTATTCCACTGGTTCCACATTTTCGAGCACCAGACCACAGGCTCCTGACTATGGCCCAAATCCATCCGCGACTTGTTGCACCGTCTGTCAGCCACCTTGTTCTTCCTATGCAAAACTGCGCACTGGCGCATGTGTTGAGCGGCGGTTGAACTGCAGCCACATAGGCCCGGTTTTCTTGCCCGAGTTCGCAGCAGTGTAGTCGCCCTTAGAGTCATGAAAGCGGGCTTTGTGCTGCTGCAGGAATGAGGACGGAGGACAGTGCCTATTGCCTTCGTAGTTGTTGACCCGCTTCAGCGAAAAAGTAAGGTGCTCTGGGGACTCAGATGTCACGTGCCTCCAGGCCCGTGATAGAGCCTCAGCCCATAACCAGCGAAGCACCATCGTGGGACTAGAGAAAAAGCATATATAGCGCAGCTCTCGCCTGTCCTTGGCATGTCAGAGATCAATCAATATCACCTATGACCCCTATCATCATCCCTACGAGCTATTGACCTGCGTCCCTCACTCTTCTCACCAGGCACATCACAGGTTGATCTCTCTCAGCGAAAGCAGAGAAGACCGTTGGATTAGATCATGGCCAAGCGAAAAGCACAACCCTCGAGCATGAACCGCCGGTCCTTGGACAGCGACCGAGCTACTACCTCGCGGGAGGAAAGCAGCAATCAACTTACCACCACGATGCAAGAGCACGAGGCACAAATTCCCCCGTGATCCCTCGAACTCAAGAAACACTAGTCCCGTTACCCACGAACGAAATGACTGAGAATCCAACAGGGGAAGAACTCCAACACAGGCTGCAAGAAGCTCAAAAGCGGGAGTATCACCGGAGGATGGTTAAATATATCGAGAATTCGGAGGCTAATATCCCACAGCCGGCAGACTTGCAGAGGGAATTCGGAAGACCAGGGAAGCACATGATGAGCGGCGACAGTGATGATGACGAGGCACCAGCTAGCTCCAAGCGACTGCGCAGTTCCCCGCACACAAAGTTAAACTGAGGACCCTAACATATTCGGGGAAGAGCCGGATAGAGCTCTTAAACTTTCTGGCTGGAATAGATAACGTTTTCATCATGGAAAAAGAAGACTTCAGCACAGACGCAGCTAAAGTCAAGTACGCTAGCACCTGCCTCGAAGGCAAGATGGTGCGCAAATGGGCCTCCGCAAAAAGGGATGAATTCCCGACCTGGGAACTCATGATGACTTGGCTACAATTTGAACAATGGCTACGAGGCTCCTTTGCTGACGAAAAGACCCGGACATCCAATGCATTCGAGAAGCTGAAGAACATGAGCCAAGACGCAAAGGAGACGGTGGAAACCTTCTTAATACGATACGAAGAGCTCGTGAGCTTATTCGACATACCACTGCCAGAGCCGGTCCGAATTCACTTCCTCCTCAACTCCTTGAGAAGTGAAATAAACGAGCGGGTAACTCTCCAGGGAATACCAACTACCTGGCAAGAGACGATCAGCAAAGTCAAAAACGCCGAGCTGATGATCCAAAAAGCCAACGCCAATCAGCGTCAACGAGGGGGTCACTACCAGCGACCTACTGACGCTCCAAATGCTAATCCACGTCAGCAACCCGCACCAATCAGTTCGGATGCACCGGAGGCACAAACTCTACCCAGAGAACCCAACCAGCGAGAAGACGGCAATTCGACAGAGAAAACCCGTCAAGTCACATGCTACAAGTGTCACCAGGAGGGTCATTATAAGTCCAATTGCCTCGAATCAGATTGCACCATTTGTTCGCCACCAAAAAGCCACTCCCACACTACTGAGACGCACGGCAAGCCCCGTATAGGAGCGGCACGTCAAAAAGTGCCTACTCAGTAGGGGTCGGACCGGGACCCAGCCGACCCCCGGACTCCACCAATGGAGAGACCAGTGAGGCTTCGGCTAGGTAGCCGGTGGGTGACGGCGACAGCCCTTTTGGACCAAGGGGCAGATGAAACGATTGTGAATCCCCGAATACTACCCGGTGACTGGAAGGAACAACACCAGGAGCCACAAGGAACACTAGGAGGGGCCATTCGGGGCTTAGAAGCACCATATTACGGAACAAGAAAAGTACTCATGGAAATCACAGACGACTGGAACAGAACAAAACGATGGTTACCTAGCTGCGTAGTCGCCGACTGCGAGCCGGACGTTATCCTCGGACGCCCTTGGCTAGTACAAGCCGATCCACGGATCTCATTTCCACATGACCGTTGGACTTATCCGCTCACACGTGACAGCTTCAAAGTCGCAGCAACGGCGAAACAGATTCGCCGGACAATACGAGCATCCCGAGTCATGATCCCTTTGATCCTTGGAAACCCCCCAGAGATAACAAACACCCAAGACGAAGGAAAGCAGGTACCGAGCCTCCCAGACGAATATGCTGACTTCGCAGAAGTATTCTCAGAAGAGAAAGCTAGCGAACTTCCGTCTCTAGAAGGCCGTACCCATGCAATCGATCTCGAAGACGGAGCCGATCCCCCGTGGGGGCCTATCTACACACTCGCACCAGCCGAGCTGGAGGCTCTCCGAGAATACCTTGATGTGGCTCTCGGAAAGGGATGGATACGTCGCTCCATCAGCCCAGCGGGAGCCCCAATCCTTTTTGTCCCTAAGAAATCCGGCAAGCTGCGACTCTGCGTCGACTACCGCGCGCTCAACCGGGTAACCAGAAAAAACAAAGCACCCTTGCCATTAATTGCAGAAATCCTGGATCGTTTAGGAGGCGCTACTATTTACACGAAATTGGACCTCAGACATGCGTATCACCGTCTACGCATCCGCGAGGGAGACGAATGGAAGACAGCATTCCGCTGCCGCTACGGTCATTTTGAATATCTAGTTATGCCATTTGGCCTTGTTAACGCACCAGCAACCTTTCAAGAACATATCAACGATGTATTGCACGGTCTTATTGATTTTATTTGTATTGTTTACATGGATGATATCCTGGTCTTCAGCAGTGACCCAGCAGCTCACAAGCAGCACGTCAAGCAGGTCCTGCAAAGACTTCAAGATAACCACCTTTTTGTTAACCTTGAAAAGTGTGAATTTAACACAAAGGAGGTAGAATTCCTAGGGTTTATCATTAGCCCTGATGGAATCAGGATGGACAAAGCCAGAGTCGAGGCAATTGCTTCCTGGCCGCGACCCTGCAGCATACGCGAAATACAAGTGTTTCTAGGATTCACTGGATTTTATCGTCGATTTATCAAAAATTATAGCAAAATCACAACCCCACTGACAGACCTTCTCAGAGGCAAAGCAACAGGTCATCTGCGGCTCGACATCAGCGCGAGAATAGCTTTCGAGAAGCTTAAGAATGCATTCAACAAAGCTCCAATTCTTACCCATTTTGACCCAACGGCTCGCTTACGAATTGAGACTGATGCATCAAAATGGGCCATCGGCGCAATACTAGCGCAACTCCAGGGAGACAGCTGGCACCCTATAGCTTACCTCTCACGCAAGCTTAAAGGGGCAGAGTTGCGATATACCACCCCTGATGCAGAGATGCTAGCTATCTTAGAGGCATACCGCACCTGGAGACATTACCTAGCTTACGCGCAATCAACCACAATGATCATCACCGACCACCTCAATCACAGCTACCTAGCCGGTAAGAAGAAGCTGTCTGCAAAACAAGCTGACGCGTTGAACGAGATTGCCCCATATGACTTTGAGATTATCTATCGGCCGGGCCTTAAAAACCCAGCCGACGGACTATCAAGGCGACCCGATTTTGAGGTCGAAGAAGATGATAAGTTGACCCAACTGGGCCAACTTGATGACTTTCTGAAGCGCTTCAGACTAGCGGCTCCCTCTCAGGAGCCAAGTAAGCAACCCGAACGTGAGGACTTGCATAGTCAAGAGCGAGAAAAGCAATCTCGCAGACAACCCGGTGGTGAGGATCTGCGAAGTGACAAAAATGGGAGAGGCAGGCGACCCAATGGTGAGGACCTGCTCATTCGACGATGCAAAGCAGAAGAAACGGCACAGGCTAAGCAATTAAATTGGCAAGACTTGACCGGTGACCGCTGCGGACCCATCGTCGCAGTGTTAAGACGTGGCCTGAGGGGTACACTCGCAGCAAATACGCAGGTACTATACCAGGGCCACGCAGAGGATATACCCGTTGACCTACAAGGAGACACGCTGCAAGATGCAATCCTTAAAGAGCAACGAGTTGAAAGTGAAAGACATCGATGCAAAGAAAAAGAAAGGCCATACCAGGAGACCACCCGATGGACAACAGGTGACGACCAGCTGCTCCGCTGGTCTAATCGCATCTACATCCCTGGACCCCTTCGGACAGAGATTCTACTACTATTCCACGACGACCCAACCGCTGGCCACCAGGGAGTTTCCAGGACCCTACGGAAAATCGCAAAGGACTACTTCTGGCCAAACATGAAACGGGACATCAGGCGTTATGTCAAGACATGCTATCTATGCCAAGTGACGAAGCCACGGCACCACCTACCCTACGGTGAACTAGCAGCGCCGCCCGTGCTAAGCTACCCATGGGAAGAAATCAGTATGGACATGATTGTTGACCTGCCACGATGCAAACTGGGAAATAGAGTTTATGACTCAATCCTAGTAATTGTAGACAGGCTCACAAAGACAAGTATCTACATTCCCACTACTAAGAAGCTGACGAGCAGCGTGCTAGCCGATCTGTTTTTGGAGAAAGTCTTCGTCAATTACGGCATACCCAAGGGAATCGTATCAGACAGAGGATCGATATTCACGAGTGGCTTCTGGAGATCCTTCTGCTACCTACTGGGTTGCAAGCGGCGACTGAGCGTCGCTTTCCATCCACAAACAGACGGACAGACAGAACGTCAGAACCAACTAATCGAGCATTACCTTAGGACCTTTTGCAATAGGGAACAATCTGACTGGGCACAACGGTTACCATGGGCCCAGTTCGCACATAATACTGCTGAGCACTCAGGTCTCCGGAGATCACCAGCAGAGACGCTGTTTGGATTCAACCCACGAGCTCCAGGAAACCTCCCAACCCCAGAGAAAAAACCAGATAAGAACGGCAGAAACAGAGCACAGTGGATGCGCAATGGACAAGAACGAGCACAGCAGCTACTTATCCATAGCCAAGACGCACAGAGGAAGTAGTATAACCGAAAACATAAGGGCATGACATTCAAAGTCGGAGACTGGGTACTGATATCAACACAAAACATCGACCTTAAGCGCCCTAGCCGCAAGTTCGCACCTAAATCGATTGGACCCTACCAAATAGAAAAAATCATCGAACCACATGGACTGGCCGCCAAGCTCAGACTGCCAACAACGGTTAGAGTTCATGACGTATTTAACATATCGTCACTCGAACCCTACCACAGCAGGAGCGGAGAAGCTACAGAGCCGGTAGATCACCCGTGGTCCAAAGAACAGACATATGAGGTCGAACAAATCTTATCACACAGAGGGTCTAAAGGCCGAAGGGAATATTTTGTCAAATGGAAAGACTACGACGAGAAGCAGGCTTGCTAATCAATCAACGGCTTTCAATATTGATGCAATATTATTGAATCAATTCAATTCAATTCAATTCAATCCTGGATTCCAGATTACATAAGTCAATGCAATTCAATTCAATGTAGGTGCCCATTGATTGATTCCCGTTGATTCATTACCGTATACCTAGTTTTGGCCCTAGGGTAGGTGAGTGTCCCTGAGGATCGGGGCTGCTTGTATCGGATTGGCCAATCTGGAGGCCCCTGCAAGACAAATACGGCCTCTGAATGGCTCGTCTAGGAGACCTGCCCCGCCTTAACAGCAGAGACGATTGTTTACCTTGTTTGTTTACTATCTACACAAGATGTCCAAATGTCTGACTACGTGCCTTCTGACAATCAGTTATCAGCCACGTCCCTTTCCACTGCCATGACAGATCCTCCAGCACTTTCCGAGTTGCAGCGACCGTCAGGCCACAGCAGTGATGTGCCTATTGACAACACGCCACCCCCACCATACGATGACGCATATGCAGGGCTCAATTGGGGTCGCATACCTGGCTATATTCGACCAAATAACACGTCAGATCGACGCGGCTGGTACTGGGAGCACGGTTTTGAGGTCCAGAAGGGGACAGATGAGAAGAATCGCTTCTGGTTGTGCAAGAGCTGCCATCAAAAGAAGCCGCATAAGTCGTACTTGTTCGCTTCCAGGGGCGTTGAGAACATCAAGAACCACATGCTCAAATATCACCACCTTGATAAGGATGGTGAGCCAGCGGCGAAGCGGCCTAGGCACACTTTTTTCGAGCCCATTGGCCTTAACGCGAACAATCTACGCGATCAGCGGATTATGAATCACTACAACTCAACCTTTGAACCGGATCAGTGGAAGAAGCGTCTTCTTCGCTGGGTTGTTCGTGATCAAATTCCGTTTCACAAACTCGAAAACGAATATTTCCGAGATCTCTGCCAGTACGCGAACCCCCTAACGGCTTCAAATCACTGCCTCCCACACCATACAACAATGCGGGCATGGATAATTGAGGAGTACACGAGCAACAAAGGAATCATCACGGAGTTGCTCCATGCGGCTCAGACGAAGATTCATGTGGCGTTTGACCTCTGGACAAGCAGGTCTATGAAATGCTTTGCAGGTAATTATATATTTCATGTCCCCAGCCTCTGAGATGTTTTATCCATGGGACCATCTCAGAATGTGAGGATAGATCCACACTATAATAAGAAGCTAATGTGCAATAGGACTTGTTGTACACTTTATTGACGCCGACAACACGTTCCGCACATTCCTACTTGACCTACCTGAGCAGTCTACCGGCCACACCGGTATTAGGATTGCAGAACGGGTAAAGGCGGTTCTTGCAGAGTTTGCAATCACTGAGGACCAGATCGGATATTTTGTTGCAGATAACGCAACGGAGAATGATACGTGTCTTGAGGACCTGTCTGCTGACTTCAGCTTCGATAAAGCATGGCGCCGTCTTCGCTGTATGGGCCATGTGATCAATCTTGTCGCACGGGCGCTTCTTTTTGGCAAAGATCCGGACGGATTTGCCGAGGATACAGAGGAGATTGCTGATGATTTTCTAAGGAAGATGAAGCAGTGGCGCAAGGCGGGTCCAGTTGGAAAGCTTCACAATATCATGGTGTGGCTAGGGAGCTCTAGTGAGAGACTCAAACAATTACACGCCCACCAGCGCGCCGTATATATCACTGCTAGCGATCCAGATGCGGAAAGGAAGCTCACATACGATCCAGTTCTCGCCAACGATACCCGCTGGAACTCCAACAAGGCTGAGATAGAGCGGGGACTGCTGCTTCGGAAACCTATTGAGGTCATGATCGGCGCAGAGGTCCAAGCCTGGCAGCAGTACTGGAACAAGATCACACACAACAGCACCCGAGAACCTCCAGCGAGGCGGCGGGAGAAGCCTCATATTGTGGATGATGCACTTGAAGATGACGACTGGCACACTCTTACAATCTATCTTGAAGTCCTCAAGCCCTTTGAAGAGGCTACAACCCGTATGCAAGGCAATCCTGGCACTGCGTCAGGGAGTCGAGTATGGGACATACTCCCTACGTACGAGTTCCTACTTCAACATCTGGAAGAGTTCAAGACGCGATACAAAGATCATAAGGAACAACACTTCCGTTACAATATCAACCAGGCCTGGATGAAGCTTGACAAGTACTATGGATTGACGGACGATTCGCCCATATATGTGGCAGCTGTTGTGCTACATCCTCGCATGAAGTGGAGCTTCGTTGACAAGTTCTGGAACGACAGGCCAGACTGGCGTGACAAGGCTAGGGGTGACGTCAGACAGCTATGGGAAGCTGAGTACAAGCATCGTGTTATTCCCATTCAACCAGAGCGACCTCCAGAGCGGCGCAGAATTGTGGTGGCATCGGGCCTCAACGACTTCCTTGATAATCTAACATGTCCTGCGGCCCAACTGGAAGAAGAACGGGATGAATACGACCACTATCTTGCACGGACAGATGATCCAGAGCATTTGGCTTGTACAGATCCAATCGCGTACTGGATTAGCAAGCGTAGTGTGTGGCCTCACCTCTCACAGATGGCCCTTGATATCCTATCAATACCTTGTATGTCGGATGAACCGGAACGAATTTTCAGCCTTACGGGACTCCTGACGCCGGCGAACCGTGCGAGGCTGGGAGGCGATATAATTGGGGCGTCTTTGTGCCTTGCGGACTGGGACAGGCGGGGGGTGATAGATTTGTTAAAGTAGTGGTAAGTCGGCTCCGCCGTAGCATATGTCACCGCGCTTGGTAACTGATGGGCAATCAGCGCTGAAGGTTTCTGTTTAGTAATATCTGTCAATCAATTACAATCAATGTCAATCGACCCCTAAATTGATCAATAGTAATCAATATCAATCTGCTCCTCCGCAGAGCCGCATCAATCAACTGCAATTTGGCCAGAATTGAATTGAATTGATTGATTAGCAAGCCTGACGAGAAGGACAACAGCTGGGTACTAGCTAGGCAATTTCCAGACAGCGGCTTACCAGCAGCTTACGAAGAACACCTACGCGAAGAACCCATGCGGAGTTAAATTGTGTATTATTAACCCGATGAGGGAGAAAATGTCTCCAGCTACCAAAAAACTTTTTGACCGGCATCAGAAGGAGGTACGCCACAGCCAAGCAGCACACAAGCCGCTACCAACCAACCCCCCTTCCGATAAAAACCAAGCCAAACTATCTCACCGGTGACGACGGAGCACACCAGACGCAGAAAGAAAATCCACCGGTGACGAACCA
>JAGMUU010000093.1:0-14634 GCA_020744375.1 Dactylonectria estremocensis | reverse complement strand
CACTGCAACACGTTTAGCCGAAGTATACGAACCAAAAAGGCGGGTATTGGAGAAAGTCTTGGATGCAAGACCCGGTCGCAAGAAGTCAGAGAAGCGCCAGCGACTTTCGCGTGATACAGCTCTGGATGATATCGTTCGCGAATGGTATTCCCTCCCTGCCTCATGCGAAATTGATGCCAAGGATAGCTCTCGAGCTACGGTGGGGTATTGGCTGGAAGTAGGGAGGCCCATGCTAGCCATGGTTAGTCGTCTTGGAGAGGCAGCTTACGTAGCTCCGGGGCTACTATTGGATCAAAAAGAGTGAGTTCTGATATCTTTATTATGATGCATTCTTACAATCCGTTTCATAGTCTAAAAAGAGTGGGTGTGCGGCAAATCGAGGACTTTAGTGACTACATCGACAAATGCTATGAAGGCTTAAAACCTCAGCTGTATGAAATATCACCAATCATCAAAACTCTACTAGTCTCAGGCTCTTTGGGCCCATTGAGGCTTAATATTCAGTTAGTTGGGAGTGTAGAGGAGCTATCTAGAGTACAAAACCTTTCAATCAGTCACTGGATAAATTATTCTCGGTTTTTGGATGCCTTTGAGCATGGTCACGAGACGGATCAATCACACCACGCAGTCGAAGATTTCGACAACATACTCGACCAATTCGAAATCAACACTGATCAGATAGCCGGTGGTAACTCAGTTGATACTACCGAAGAAAACTGCATGGATATGTCACAAGTTCTTCATGACTGGGGACCAACACCGACGGTTCCTTCGCCTGTTATTGTTGAGATATGACGGGTTTGGTTGATCGTGCTGTAGATCGAATCTTGGTTTGCTCCACTATTGCCGGTAATGGTATTGAGTAAAACATGTAACTTGGAAAGATTGTTGGATGGGAGGTGCGCTCGGACACTGTCGTCAAGATTAACTTGGCTACTACAGGGCCGTCAAATTATAATATCTAGTAGGCGTACTTAAATCCTGCTGCAAGATAAGAAGCTACATGAATCCATCCAATATATCCGAAGAGCGCAACTTATCCTACTGCCTCGTATTCAGTATCTCTTCAAACTTTAACGGATCTACAATGAGCTCAGTACATTTGCTGTGGTACGAAGGCTATACAAGAAAACTGTATAAACTAAAATGTGATCTATACTCGGAGGGTTGATGAGACGTTATGAATTCGGTCACTACTGTACTGTTTTCTGTTCGAAATATCTCAACCCAGAAAATTGAAGAATTGAGATTAATACTGGCTCTGGTCGGGCCATATCAAGTCCTAACTAGCCACTTTGCATCTAAAAAACCCCCATAATGCCTATATCGCAGTCAAATTTGCAAACCACTTATTCTCTTCTTGTTTGATGCGTTTTCTTGCCTTATCCATCTTGAGCGATAGACCTTGTGCAGTTTCATCCGATGCAACTATTAGTTGGTAGAGCGAATCCCAACACCGGCGCAGGCAGCGTAACTCCTCAGTCAACTGTTCGCGCTCCTCCAAAAGAGCATAGATTGTATGCTCCTCTTGATCCTTGGTTTGTTCGGATAATCGATGTAGAAGGTCGTCTAGCTGGAAAGAGTTTGAGTAAACACTCGAGGTTGACCTCGGTAGTAGATCCATTTGCAGTCACAAGTCTGTTTGGGCGGCGATTGTCATTAAGTAGTCTGACTGGAGGTCCATTTCTGGATATGGGTATTTGCTACATAAATTCGGTCCAAGGACTGTCTCTCAACACGGGCCATAGAGCCGCATTGATGAGATGATTATTAGTCGCAAGCCACCGATTTCTTTCAACCAGAATGAGTCCTCGCCTAGAGAACCTCTTCTTGCCCATATGGGTCGTCATCCGATTGAGACCTATGACTCCGTTGGACGTGTTGATAAGGAATGGATAGGGGCTCTTCGTCCACATCCAAGTCAGTTAGTTATGGTGCAACAGGTGCGGCACATGACGCTCACTGAGTTCAATCGGCTTGCACGCATTTTTCATGTCAACTTTGCTCGACCGATCGAGATTTACTATATACGGTCGGAAATTCACCTTGTGTATGAACACGTGGATCTCGACCTTTTCGAAATCTTGCCCCTGGCTCAGCCTCAGATTGCTGCTGTGATGTCACAGGTAATGGCTGCAGTCCACTATCTGACTCAACTTTTTGCATTCCGCATCGACGCTATCCGAATATCTTCCCGAGGAGTTGTCAAACTGGGTATGAATAGAGCAACTTCTGAGTATAGCTCAAGCTTGGCTGATTACGTCTCAGTTTTAGATTGGAACTTTGAGCCAGTAACGGATGCTTGCATAAGAGAAGCAAACAGTTCATACGTAGCCATCTACCTATACGAAACTATGAACGCAATGGAGCCTAAGGGTCACAATTGGACCCCCGATGCGCTTAACCTCCTCGGCGAGCTCAAGTCCGGCGGCTTGCCAATACTGGCGGTGGGTTGTAGCCACCGTATAATACAGCTCGCTCTTAACTAACAAAACGACAGCATCCATTTATTTCTCACCCGCAACGACAAGCTATGCCAAGAAACGAACTGCGGCAAAGCAATGTTAGATATAATGGTGGTAATAAGTCAGGGACAAGGGGCTAAACCCTGAATCACTATCTCATTTCCTTATTTTACGGCAATAAATTGAACTTCGCCCGAGTTTTCATGCAGTGAATACATTCAGTTCAACTTATATCAAGGTGAGCTCGGGGAAGGTCCCGCTTGCAACACAAACTTGAAACCAAGTTCGCCATACTTATATCAACCATAGATAGACATTTGAATGGATGGACAGCTGCCGGCCTTTTTATTAAATCGATATCAACGGTTTAAACATATAAGCTCTTATTAACTAACTCCAATTTATAATGCTGGAATCGGCACCTGTGGGGTGCTGGGTTCTATGCTTAAGAATGCCTCATATAGCTCATTAGTCAGTTCCTTGTATCGTTCACTAATGAAATACTCGATCATCAGTGAATGCGGTGGCAGCTGATCGTGGACCAATCCTCGAACAAGAGGTTGGGTCTCTCGGAGATTTGCACTTAAGGGATCCAAGACGTCCTCTAGTCGCTGTTTGAATTCAAGTATAAGGTCTTTCTTTTCTCCTGGTGACATTCGTTTTATATTGACCTTTGGCGGAATGACGGATAGAATTACGAATTTGTCATCTCCCCAATCCCATAATAGTTCACATAGATCTTTCCAGAACGCACATTGATCTTTAATCAACTTCATCTTCGCAATTGTCTTATCTGCGGGACGTTTTGAAATAGGGCTCGGGCTAGAGAATCTCAACGCCTCTCTAATGGTATTAGTATCACTCCCTAACCGATCCATCGCCTCGTAAAAGCGCACTGCGTTGTGCCTTTGGTGAAATACGCTGGTTCTTTGACTGCTTTGAACTAAGAGCCATAGTGTTGCTATGCTCTTATCTTCAGATAATTTTGTTGATCTGTTGGTATGGACAGCATGACTGAGGCAATTAAGTATAATCTTGCGTTGTTCTGAACCTGACTGTGTTTCATCTGCTACTAGTTCCTGTGAGGGGCGATTTGGTGGAGAAAGATGAAACATGGCCTCATCAAAAAAAGAAGACGGGTTTGGTGGGCAATTTTGATGCAAGATTTCTTCAAAGTCCTGCTGACTTGGATCTATGGTCTTAGAGAGGAGCTCAATGACTATGCGAGGTCGTAATGTTACAGAAAACTGATCTGCGACCGTTTGGCATATGTGAGGTGTTCCTTGAAGAAGAAGCCGAATACCAATCAGCATCAGAATACCCGAATCCTCAGATCGCGAGTGTTTAGGGCCGGTCCAGCCTGTCACTACGCGCCTCCCATCACTCGCGGAGAACTGAGGTGTTACACTGTTTGGGTTACTGTCGTACCAGTGAATACAGTCTGGGTACGCCACAGCAAATGCCCAGTTATTGGTGTCATGAAATGGGATGATTGTAGGCCGATCGCAACCTTCTTTAGATATCAAATTGACGCCAGGTTCTAGGGTTCGGATCCCTACAACCTCTGAACTAAGATATGACTTTTTGAGAATGTCGAGGTATTCATTTACAATTTCCACGTCCAGGTAGCTGCCATTAACTAGATTCCGCATGGACAGAGTGAGCTCATCATCTTCCCTAGGAGGCTCAGATTGTGACACTCTGGCTGCATATTCAGCCCACTCTGGTTTGACTATGGGCAGTTGTTCTTTCATACAAAAATCGTAGTCTGCACTAGGATACCCGAGTTTTTGCTGCCTTCCGGACGACCGGGTCGAGTTCGGAAATCTAGCACGAGTGACACGCAAGGCTGCCTCAAATTGTTGCAAAGATTTTTCCGAATAAACAGCCTCAGAAAGCTTCTTAAAAAAGTCGTACGCGTCGTCTTGGTCCATGGCTGCATCTTTTCAATTTTCTCAGCGAGGAGATTTCCTTACAACTTATCCTTTTGATGCAATCCAGAAGTGGCTATCAATAGTCTGGTAACTACATGTTGACTAATTACTCACCTAAGCACGGCCAAATGTAGGTCTATCACCCTGACAACCGATTTTACGCCTATAAGATCTTCATACTGTATAGCAGTCGAGATTAAGAAATGACCCTGCAGACGAAATACGTTATTTCCCCTGCCAGTTGATAATGCAACACCAAACAGCAGGCAACGTCTCTGGAGGACGCCATTCCAAATCAAACCCCAGCCCCCGTATTCGGCCCCGACCGCCGAAAGCACCCAAGCTCCTCCCAACAATGCCAGCATCGAACTCAGAGACATGCAATAGAGATGTAGCCGAAGAATGGGCGGAATCCATGTCGCCGATAGATTTGGGCGCTGAGAAACCATGGCCGGAGAAGCGTGCATAAGTGGCTTTTCGGTATAGTGGCAGTCAAAAAGATGACCTTGCGCTAGAGAATACCAGATTATCAGCAAAATATTGTATATCGGCCACATCTGGTTCGCATTTGGTAAATTTCTCAACGACCATGTGTGTAGCTTGAAATTGAGGTTTACTTCTGCGCTGTTCATTGTCAAGCCCGGGATAATAGCAGAGGCCGTTTTTGGTGATAGACTATCGGTATATGCGTATCA
Organism: Dactylonectria estremocensis; assembly: GCA_020744375.1. NCBI lineage: Eukaryota > Fungi > Ascomycota > Sordariomycetes > Hypocreales > Nectriaceae > Dactylonectria > Dactylonectria estremocensis. Next base: position 9,540 of record JAGMUU010000093.1, on the reverse strand, counting down.
AACTATATAAGAGTGTTCCATGACCCGTGTTCAGCTAAGAGCATCGAAACATACACCATGAGCCTTTGTAAGCATACGGACTGGCTCAGACTCCGGAGAAAAGGACCCGAGGCTATTCTGGAAATATCAGATCGACCACTGCGGCTGCTCAGAGAGATTCAAGACCCAACTACGTCGGTGGGCATAGTCCTACTAATTGGTGGATTGGATAAGAGCTACGCTCTTACCAAACTTGCTGTAGGGTCTGGACATTCTAAGTCTCGAAGATCTCACGGGGAGATCCATCTATTGCTATCCTCCTTCAGTGACGATGCTGGGAGACAAGTCATAATTGCCGATGGTGATGCCCCAACTCACAACAGATTGCCCACAACATGCAAGCCGCCAAGTTGCCACGAGATAATCGAAGAACCATTTTCTGAAATAAAGCCCGGAGGCAAGATTGTAGAAGTGGCTGATGATATCTACCATAGAGTTCTGTCTCCTCATGTTGACGTCGTTTGTTTTTTTGTAGCTGATATAGGAGGAATCGAGCATGCGCTACAGCGTTTGGCAGCATGGCTAAGTAATGGTCCATCATCTACGAGCCCGGTATATCCCCAATTCATCCTTGTAGTGGACAGTAGGGAACGACAAGAGTTGCAAGTCGCCCTTCACGAGATGGCGTGTAATGAGATGGCAGCGGCAGCGAGAGAAATTATCGAACACGTCCGTGTGCTTACCCTCCCAAATAATAATTCAACTGCGGGGCATTCAAATAAACGCCTGGGACAAGGTAAAGCCCTTCAAAGGGAGTTACTGAACTGTTTGAAAGTATCTCACGAAGTTCGAACACGGTTTGGGTACCTGTTTTCGGCACGGCATATTGCGAGGTTTCTATGTGCTGGCGCGGTAGGCGCTACGGTCGTGCCATGGGAGCCAGTCGACTTCATCGCTACCTCCCAAGAATACAATGATGTTTCTTCTGCACTAGTCACTTCTACACTCGTCACCCACCTACAAAACTTTCTCAAGCAGATGTCCACTCGAGACACCATCGAGAAGTTCGCGATCCCTGTGATTTCATCCAGCTTCATATTGAACCAGTATTCCCCAGACTCCCATGGTAAGCAGGTGTGGGGCTTAGGAAAGTCCACTACTGACTAATTACAGCCTTTCACGCTAGAGATGTGTTTCGTGCACTCTTCAGAGATGCATGCGCTCAGGTCCAAGAACAATTCACGCTATTAGATGAATGGACTGGTCAACCCATTATTCCGCCCAACTTTGTCGACCTCGTAGAGGTCCAGATGATACAGCAGGTAGATGAATGTCGAACTATTGGGTCGTCAATATCTCTGCACAGACAACAGTTATCTCAGGTGCGTGCAGAATGGAGTGCTGTAAAATGCGAGTCCACATGCTTCAGCTGCCTTCGGCGGCGACCTAGGTACGCCCTGCAAGGATGTATTCATTCTGTCTGTGAATACTGCGTACATACTTTCCACCACAAGAGCGAAGAGGATCCATGGAAGTTCTGTGTTGATCAGTGTCATTTATGTGGCGCCGATACTCTCGGTCAAGTGATTCGAATGACACCAGTCACGGCAACCCCCCGCGTGCTCAGTATCGATGGTGGGGGAGCGCGAGCACGAGCTCCACTTGAAAATCTTCAAATACTAGAAAAGGCCATTCAGTTACCATATCCGGTGCAAAGAAACTTCGATTTCGTTATCGGGACTAGTTCTGGTAACTCCACTCCTCATTATATTGGTGCCCATAACTAAGAATCATAGGTGCCATGATTGCATGCGCGTTATTCATCAAAGGCTGGTCTGTTGAGGACTGTATTCAGTATATTGATGTCTCCATGCTTTTAGCTTTCCAAAGACACCTTTTTATCCGGCTTGTTCTTCTGTTCATTGGAGGGTTTCCCTTGCTTCCGAACCTGGTGGAGTTTCTAGTCTCCTTAGTGGTGGACAGCAAGTATTCCGCAGAACGACTGGAAATGCTACAGCGTGATGTATATGGTTCCAGTCAAAGCATTATGGACTCCCCGGAGGCGAATAAGATGGGAATACAGGTTGCAATAACACTCACAACTACTCGTGATGCCAAGACGAATATTGTCACCAATTATAATGGAATCGGGGATCGAGACAGCGGTAGCGGTGAGTAGATATTTGTTATTCAGAAACGCAGACACTGACGAGACCTCAGACTATCATGCCCTGAGACCGGAAATTGGACTGCGTAATATTCCACTTTGGAAATTGTAAGAGCCTTATATACATGCCCAACTAGAGAGGCATCGCTAAAAACTATCATAGCTTACGTGGTGCTACCGCTGCCCCTTAGTAAGTGGCCTTTCAACTTTGATGACAATTCCTAACTCTTCAAAGTTATTATCCACCCTATTATATACCGGGGGTTGGTGAATTTCAGGATGGAGGTCTCATGTATAACAACCCAGTATCTATTGGGCTCCAGGAAGTGACCGTCCTTGGCAAAGACCCAGAACAGAGGACTCTTGTTGTGTCGCTTGGAACTGGCTCTGTCCGTGAGAACGATGACACTAGAGGCGATGAGAGTTCTTTCAGAAGTTCATTCCCTGCTCGCTTATACCGCGTGTTCTGCAAGCAGATGGCAGGTCATTGCGAGGCCAGAGGACAGGACAACTGCCCCAATATCCATCGTCTTAACATTGAGTTTGATGGAAAACAGCCACCCTTAGATGATGTGCAGCAGAGCGACGAAATTGCGCGAATGGTTCGCGAGAGAGCGCTTAGCACACCAGCGATCGCGGCACTAGCTCGTGAGTTGCGAGCAGAACAATTCCTTTTTGAGTTGGACCCTTCTCGTCCACCCCAGTATCTCAACGGGATTTATGAATGCTTCGGCTATATTTCTTGTCGACTGCGGGCCGGAGACCCGGCGTTGAAGGTTTTCATGCAGCAATTAATAGACAACCATGCGTTCTGGCAATGCGGAAGACGAGTCCTCCCTGCGGAGTTCCAATGCGATGGTGGCATGAACGGATACGGCAACTTCTACCAGGAAGTCACGTTCCACATGCCCAACAGACAAGGTCTATTTAAAATCCTACTACAGGACGGACCTGGCAAGCCTTGTAATATCAGCGGCTCGCCGTTCACCCTGGAAAGGCTCATGCGGCAACAGAAACTTGAGCCTTGGTTCGGCACTCCATGCAATTCGAAGCGCCGCCAGCTTGATACTGGCAACCATTTTCAGAAGAAACAACGAAGGGTTTGTTAGAAATTATCCATATTGGAATTGAAGCACGTACTTGTAATTCAAAGCGTGTATAGGGTAGGTAGGTACAGAAATGTTGACGTCAGCCGCCCAAAACCTGCAGCTATCTTCAAAAGGACAGGGCTCCTCCCATTACTAAAGCACCAGTATAGGTTATTCAAGTAATGCTAGTGCGCATATTCCCCAATGTTCTCTCAGCACTCGCCGCGGGACCACCTTGCAGCCAGTACAATAGCTAGCTTTCTGGCAAAATCATATGTACGCTACATTTTGATGAGCTGGACAAGATATTTATCCTCGCTGTCCAGAGATAAAATGATACACATTTCGCATGGATGGGGAAGTGGAAGCTTGATTAGGTTGATTGGTTCTCGTATTTGAAAACTTCTAAACATGAGGCGTTCTGCAGTTGAGGTTACATAATCTTATCAATGAATTCATTTCCATTGACTATCCTAATGTGTCGATGATCTTATTTTCTAGCATCGTTTGTACGCTCTCCTGACTCAAGCAGTGCCCACTTGCCTCGGTCTCCGGTTCTCTGAGCAGTATTGCGCTTCTTGCGTCCCTTATTTTGACGTTTGGACTTCTGTTCCTGCCAAGCTTGAATCAACTCCTTTGCGTTTTCAGCATCGTGTTCTGGTACCCAGCTGGGCTTCCAGTCAAAGGCATAGTACTTGATACCATCCACTTCCTTTTCTCCAAGAATCTGAATGACTTCCCATTCCTCACAAGTTACATCGGTTTGGAAGTCGACTGTAATGTTGCTTGTTGATGGGATTGGAGATTCGACCTTGTCTAGTGGGGCATGCGGATAGTCGGGGACGAGGTTTTCTGGGTCCGAGACATAGTCTGGGAGACTTTCATAACCGGAATCAGTATTAGTGTCGTCGCGGGTCATTTCTACTGAAAGTGATGTACGCAATGTTATGAATTTAGAAATTTGAGCCTCGAGCAATAATTAATAGAACCATAGCTATCAAGTAATGGTCAAGAAACGGCTTTACTAACACCTAGTTATTAAGGGGTCGCTTCGATATCGGTCCTAATTTGCATATTGTACAAACATGAATGGCATAATTTGGATATACTGGAGCGTTGGTATTGTTCCGACCCCGGGTCAACACTTATTTACATATGGCCAGATGCTGCCCAGGAAACTTTGCCTGGGCTAGAGGCCGCTCAGGACCCAGGTCAATACTTAATCGCATATGGCCAGATGCTGCCCAGGAAACTTTGCCTAGAGCCGCTCAGACCGGCTGCAGGCAGAACTTTGCCTAGGCTAGAGGCCGCTCAGGACCCGGGTCCGCAAATGGCCAGATGCTGCCAGGAAACTTTGCCTAGGCTAGAGGCCGCTCAGGACTCGGGTCTTGCAAATGGCTAGATGCTGCCTAGGCAATTTTGCCTAGGCTAGAGGCCGCTCAGGACCCGGGTCTATCGCAAATGGCCAGATGCTGCCCAGGAAACTTTGCCTAGGCTAGAGGCCGCTCAGGACCCAGGTCAATACTTAATCGCATATGGCCAGATGCTGCCCAGGAAACTTTGCCTAGGCTAGAGGCCGCTCAGGACCCGGGTACTTAATCGCATATGGCCAGAATGCTGCCCAGGAAACTTTGCCTGGGCTAGAGGCCGCTTAGGACTTTCTGCTTAGGTGCACACACCCATTATTTATTTAAGCTAGCAATTAAGTTCGTTGATCGCTCATCGATAGATTTAGTACCTAAATAGTATCACCCGGTGCAAGCCCAAGCTCCTTTGCTTGCGCGGGCCACTTAGACGCGGGATCACGACAAGCTATCTCATCCTCTGAGATAATGCCTCTTTTCACTAATTCCATTGATGGCTGTTCATAAGGCTGAAACAACTGATACTCACAGTATTCATTTTCTCATATTTTATCATAAGGACACTATCCTGTGAGGATGTGAATAACGAGATAAATACATTTATCAGAGAGAGATCATCATCACACATCCTCATAGGATTCATAGAGCGACGTAAGAATGGTACATGGGATGTGTCTCAAGCGTGCTACATAAAACCGTCCGACAGGGTAGCTTCCTTAATTGAGAAAGTCGCAAAAACAGAGTTTTCAGTTATTTGATATCGATAACGAAAGAAAATCGAGTTGTCATAGTTCGGGGGTGGTGCTGGTTGGGGAGCTTTATAGGCGCTGCCGCAGTTGTCGGAATGTGGTTGGGCTAGAACTGGATGGGTTTGATTACTTATTTGATGGATGTTAATAAATCTCTATTGTTATCAATCTACTTCACTATCACTCGTATTTTGACCAAGCATGCCAGGTCGAGGCTGAAAAGGAGGAGACATCATTCCCACCCTCGCTGTTGACGGTATTCCTTCGCTTATCACATCTGGTGTAAGAGGCTGGACGGCGAGACGATTCCGCCGTTTCCCTAACGAGCTTTTTAGATTTGGCGAAACATGCAGTTGTTTAATTTCACGCCTAGCTATACGTTGGACGGCTGTGGTGTCGGAGCTGGTTTTATCTGAGGAACTGCTCGGAGCTCCAGCAGGGTGGCTTAACAGCTGATTGGATGGGCTAGGGCTTCTTGGAGTAAGTTTTCGGCCTGGCGCCATGCCCAGGGGACTCGATCCTGTAGGAAGGGTTGTACCGTCTGCGCCGATGTCGTGTAAGGCACTGAGCATGGCCGTTGTGGTTGGATCATGCATCATGTGCTGTACAGGTGTTTGCTGTGATCTTATCTCGGTATAGGGTAAGTCAGGTTCATCGAGGTCCATTGATGCCAGCCGTGGAAGCCTGTTTTGCTCCGCCCGCATGGCATCGTCTTTAGCATTGATCCTGCTTATGAGAACTTTCTTCCTGTCCCGCCCCCTGTCTTGTTTCTTCGATGTTACGCCCTTGGTCTTGTTAGACCCGCTGTTACTTGCGATCCTGCTTCCCGCCTGCTGGATTGACACTGGTCCTTTCCCCTTGGGAATTGGGAGTTGCGTTAAATCCTCAGCCTGATAGTCCAATCCAGCCATTTCTTCACAAGTATCAACTTGCGCAAGCTCCATTTCTTCGATTTGCTCGTTTTCTTCTCTATTAACCGTTGAAATTGGCAAGCCACCGTTGACAGAAGGAGTCAGATTTAGACCTGTCCTAAGATCAAAATAGGGCGAATGGTGGCCATCGGCAACAGCATTTCTGATCGATGGGCATTCCCCAAAATATGCCAAATAAACAGATTTCCGGATAAAAAATGATGTCATGCGCGTTTGGGTAGTCTCCAACTGTCCATGCATCTGAGGGAGAAAGAGCTGTGCTCTATCGCGGTCATGGTCGGCATCATGAGGAATACCTGATCTGATGGGTGGCCCCACACATTGACTAACTTCGGGATTTTGCGCCATGTCGGTAACTACAATAGGCGATGCCGTAGAAAATATATCTACCATCTGTGGATACAGTGCTCAAAGTTAGGATACCGATACCGCCCCAGCTTTCGAGCGGCTAGCAGGGCACGTTTAGCGACATCTCGATCTGGAGATGTATTCATGATCTCCCGGATCTCCTTAGACTCGAATCCAACTTTAGAGGCAAGGGAAGCAAGTTCGAATAGTGTGGTCTCGTCTGCTTTCTTCCGCGCTTTTGCAAGCACTTCTTTCTTTGTGTCGGGAGGCAACTCTTTAAATTCTCGGAAACCGAGTAACCACAAAGTTCGACAACCGACATCAAACCGTGTTGCAGGATTTCCGGGGATAATTGCGTACGCAGTATCCGAAACCTGGACTATGCACTGATTGCTTTCTTGACCTGCGTCCGTGAACATTCGGACCAGGCGACTTGTCACCGTATTCTTAGGGCCCACATGGGCTATTCGTTTTATGCAGTCTGCAGCGCTGTTCAGGAACTTCCGGTCCTCAAAGAAAGTGAATAGTGAAGGTATCAAATGATCTCTTGAGGCAGCGCAAACTCGAGACCACAGTTCAGCTTTCTGCGACTCCGGAAAATTTCCAAAAATGTGACCACTTTTGAGCTCGCCTATGAGTTCATCGTGATCATTCTGAAATGCACCTGGGGCCTTTCCCTGGAGTTTCTCTACCGTGGGTCTATCAATTAGTCGCATCGCTTGGGGATCATTATTGCATATTTTACTCCAAACTAGGAATATGTGCCCTAAGTAGTGCAGATTAGGCTAATTAGAGTTAGTAGTTGTATTTGCGTTGTAGTGTTAGATTTGTGACAGTACCTCTTTGCATCTCATGGAATGTATGTGATGCATTACCGTGAGGCGAAAGCCACAAAACAAAGCAGGGATAACTAACAGCTTATCAATTTCATCTGCATATTCCTTTTGACGAGAAAGTTGATCTAGAAGACTTCGACGGTTTTTGGACAAAGCTGAGAGACGACCAAGCCATATCCTTTCAAAGAATGGGTTCTTCTCGCCTCCACATCCTTGGTATCCCCGTATCTTGCAGTAAAACTCTCCATCAGTAGGTGTTTTTTGATGTTCATACTCCTCAGTAAAGAGCCTTTTGAGGTCTTCGCTCAAATCTAATGATGTGAGTGGTTTGACTACAGATCCATTTTGAAAACGCACCATCGAGAAAGAGATCAACTATCCAGCGCTTGTCTATCCCATCGAATATCTCATCAGCTGCTGTGATACGGTCAGAACCCTGGAGACACTCTAATCTAGTTTCTAGTGGTAGCTCAAGCTTTGGATAGGGTAATGCATTATCCAGCAATTGTGTAGCTAAGACCCCCGAATTCATTAAGGCTTTCTCCAAGTCACTCCGACTGATGGTAGCTTTAACGTGATGTCGAATATCTTCTTGGCGGCAACCATGCTCCTCCTTGAATATTCTCTTTAAGGAGTCGGTATCCGATTGTTTAGTGGGGTTCGTTGTCTGTGGGGGGACTCTCAAAGACGTTATCTTGATGCTTGCCGTGCCGCAAAACTTATTTCGACGCTCCTCTTCGATCCGTTGGTTCACTTCTATGAAACTGGAGCCAACCATTGTGCAATGCTTGCTGAGGGGAGAGAGAGAAAAAAAAAAGCAAAGCAGGCTCAGGGAGTTACGGTAGGTTTATAAACACTGAAATGGCATCTTGTGGAGATTCTTGTAGTCACTAGGCCATATCCGGTCTAAAGTGTTATAGTGAACGTCGCTTGCCGAACGGTTCTGCAAGAACACTTATGCTACATTCAATTCGCTGTAGCAATTAGGAACGTCTGCCTAGTCACTATGCACTCAACCATTATCATATCTCACATTTCCAGAAACATAGGCGCCCGGGGCCTTAAGTGAACGGTATTTTTAAGGTATATGGAAAGCGGAGCGAATGCTCACAGGGTCAAGTCAATACTCCCAAGCTCCCTAGCTGCAGCTATTTAAACCTGATCATCCCCCTTCGCTATGCCTTTTTCTTCCCACCATCAATTAGGGTATCTAATTAGCCATGTCTTCAACTTCTCAACCCGTAGAGAGTGTCCATACCACTGGTCCTGCGACAGCGAAAACACCTCAAGGAGGGGGAGGGCTGCGAACACCTTCTCCCACTCCAGGACCCGAGCTTGAGAGAATTAAAGCTGAGAAAGCCAGAAAAGCGACTGAAGAAATCAAACGTATCCTAGAATGCGAAGACTCTGCCGAGATACTCAAACTTCCGAAACCCATTGAAGGGCAAGATGCCGATGAATTGGAAGTCATACTTGCATGGAGAGAAATAGGGTGTATGATACATCCAGAGCATACCGAGCACAAAGATGCAACTACTGCATACAAAAGTGAATAATTTCCTCCCTTCTATCACCGATCAGATATTAACCAGGGTTTTTAGAACTTCAAACCGCGGCGAAAGAAATGGGTCTTGACGCAACCGACCAAGACGATGTTGACAGCTGGGATGGCAAGGCGGAGTTTGATCCCCCGACAACCAGTGGGCAGACGAGACATATGGTTGAGGATAAAGTCTCCCAACCTCCAGCGCGTGTGTTGGAATTATACACAAAGGCAACGCCTTTACTCTATGCGCTAGGAGAAAACCCTCATAATTCAGCCGCTCTAGAAGAGCTAAAGACAATCAACGAAGAAATTCAAGAAGCAAATAAAAAAGAGAAACTTCCCCCGCTCGAGTGGTTGATTCCAATAAATGAGCTCGTTACTCACTATATCGAGGTCAATTCCAAATATGGAATCCTGAAAAGCAATGCAACAGACCAAGATGCCAGGAGCAGAATCAGTATGGAAAAGAAATTCATTGATGAGATAATTAACAAAAATCATTTGCCAGAAACGTGGACGGTATTGACTGCA
>JAGMUU010000092.1:0-15177 GCA_020744375.1 Dactylonectria estremocensis | reverse complement strand
GACCAGGCACGGTGTCATAAACTACCTGTTAGGATCGCGGACCGTGTGTCGAGTCTGAAGTGAGCTGTCTCCGCCCCACAGGTCAGCATTGGCACTGTCTGCACTCTGTGGAGTTTTAGCATACAGGGACTTTATGGCACAGCCGATACACACACACCCACTCGCGCTATCATATTACTGTACCTTAGCAAGGTTGTCATCGCTGTTGTACCCCGCGTTGTATGGACCTACAGGTACGATGCACGCCTCGTTGTTCCTTGTTTGTCACCGGTGCGCTAAAATGACACAGGATGCTCCCACTAACAAAGGTCGCTTGACAAGCGGCCAGAGCTGCGGTATGCCTTTCCCTGTCCTCCCTCTGTCCTCCCTCTGTCCTCCTTCTATCCTTCCTCTGTCTTCCTTCTATCCTCCTTCTATCCTCCCTCTGGCCCTCCTCTGGCCTTCCTCTGTCCTCCCTCTGTTCTCCCTCTGTCCTCCTTCTGTCCTTCCTCTGTCTTCCTTCTATCCTCCCGCTATCCTCCTTCTATCCTCCCTCTGTCCTCCCTCTGTCCTTCCCCTGTCCTTCCTCTATCCTTCCTCTGGCCTTCCTCTGTCTTCCTTCTATCCTCCCTCTGGCCTTACTCCTTTGTCCTATTGCCCACTGTCCTAAACCAGGCGTTCTCCCCACTGAATATTCGCCATTCCACGGCATCCGCGTCTTCTTTCTACTTTATGTCTCTAAACCTGTCTCCATCTTCATCAAGAATCCGCCAGGCAGGAGCCCGGACAAGACCCAGAGCCAAACGCTTATGCTGTTGTGGAGCATCAGTGACAGAACAGAACATAAGGCGTCACCAGAGAACAAATTATCACGAAAGAAATGTGGACGGACTCCAGGTGCATTCAAGAACCCACCACGACTCAATAATAGATGCAGTTAGGAGTATTCCAGAAACCACTCATGGACTATTCACACCATTGGCGATGGCTTTCCGAACGTGCCAGCAGGGAAGTCACGGACTATACCAAGGCAAGGATTACGAACCGACGATAAAAGCAGTTGAGAGTTTCCTAGGAATTCTTTCTGGGCCACTGGCACCATTAGCCGCGGCCTTCCGAGAGGAAATTAAGAAGGCCGACGGTTTCACTGATTTTTGCTCCTGGGGAGAAGTCAGCAATCAGGACAGCTCAGGCTTTACTCCTGTGATCTTCTCTGGTGAGGAGTGCTGGGCAAACCCTGATGACAACGCTTTACTCAACGAAATTCTCACATCTTTTGACCAGAACAGGGACAAGGTATACTCTGTTGGGGCGCCGCATGAGCCAGATGAAGTACCCAATCTCTACGATGTCATAGAGCAACTCTATAAGCCAAACGTTCAATGCCCCAAATTTGCTGTCAATCTCGCATCCAATACCGCAATTCGGAAACCGGAGAGGTTCATCCATCATAAGACTGACCCTAATGTAACGCTTACAACAACGACCAATATTACACCTCAATATACGAGAGTCGAATTGCATGCTGGTATGTATACATTAGTCATGGAATCAATGTTTTTAACATCCCAACAGATCGTGGCTATCATGTGATCAGCATTTTGCGAAAGAACGGCCTCAAACTCTGGGGATTCTATCCTCCCACGAAACAGAACCTTGAATTGTACAAGCGACACCGCGCATCTGACTCAATTTTCATCCAACACCACAACGAGTTCCAGGAGGGGAAATTCTGCGTTCAACAACATGGAGAGGCATTGTATATCCCACCTGGGTACTTGCATGTCACTTATACTGTTGAAGGAGGCATTCTACCAGGGACTCAGTACCTAACAGCGGATTGTCTTCTCATCTCATCTAATCTCCTAGAGATAGACCGATTAACGTGTGGGCTGAGTGAAGGAGACTATCAGCCCTTGCTTGAGGCTGTTTACCTCACTTCAATCCAACGAGCCTCGAATCAAAATCAAGCGATGAAAGTCTTTTGTGAATGGACTTCCAAGGACAGAAAGTTTTAAGCAGTCCAGGTTGTCAATCCACAAGACTGTAAAAGATACATTGAGGAGGATGAACTTGAGGTGTACCATATGCGGTAAACTTGGTGTTAACCATTGAAAGTTTGCAAATTATTTTTCTCTATTGGCTAATCTTCAAATTTGTATTCTACCTTTGTGTTATTTATCCTCCTTGATGAAAGTAACATTTGCTGACTGGCGAGCTGATGGGCTGATTGACGAAAAAAAGACGAAAAAAGACTTTGATGAGCTTATTAGTGAGCTGATGGGCAGCTTGATGAGCTTGCGACAAGCAGAATAACAGTTTGGCTCCACGGCCATGCATTGCAACCAACCCAAGTCGACAACGCCGGCCGATCTCTCCCATTCTCCCATTGATTATCTGCATTTTGCATCATTACAAGGAGGAGAAAAGCTTTCTTGATCATTTCCGTTGAAAATTCTCAAAAGTGTGAGCGCCTGCCAGTGCCATCTCACTACTATTTCCCACTGAACAAGCTGGAAGCCTGAGTTCATTGGTGGCTTGCCAATACGTCGGTCCATCCTCTTGCTGCTGGCCTCGAGCTCCCGATTTCCAAACCCGGACCCTTGTTAGTCTCTGAATCCTAGTTAGGTGTGCCACATCCCACCATGCACAGTGCGTGCACAGTGCGGAACTCTCCACGAATTCGAGCCAGGGAGCCAATCAAACCTAGTAGACCGAGGCGGTAGGGGTCCAGATTTTGGAAATCAGGGGTCTCTTGGCCCCATGCTTATGGAACCAATCAAGCTCTGGATGAGTCAGGACAACAGGGGTCCGGATTTTGGAAACAGGGTCTCATGGCCCCCATGCCTATGGAACCAATCAAGCTCTGGATGAGTCAGGACAACAGGGGTCCAGATTTTGGAAATTGAAGCATCATCCCCCCGCACTAAGGATCCACCCCGATCATGGGACAGGGGTGGGAATTGCGCCTCCAGCCAAGAACATCCCTCATCACCACACCATCCCAACCACGCTAGTCCTAGCAGCCTTGCCAGAATCACCGCGCATTAGCCTCACACCACGTCGAAAAAAAAAAATTGTTTCCGCATGGAGTAGACCCCAAAGAGCCTAGTCTAGGCATCGTGTACTGACAAGAATATCCGTTTGCATCAGCAGCGCTCGCTCGTTCGCTCGGCCAGCACCTACCTGGAAGGAGGTCACAGCATCCAACGCCCGCACAACGTGCATAAATAATCAGCTGTGTCGGGATAGGACAATGCGACGGCTTGTGTTAAACTCTTGCAGGTGGGGATTCGTGGCATCCACAAGAGTATGGCTTCATCATCGGAGACAAGCGTACAACGCGCCCATGCGCCCCATATCCTAATTTAACTAACTAGGTATGTAGGTATTCTAAGTAGCAGTTTCAATTGGCTCTGTGGATGGCTTATCGTTGGAAGACATTGAAAGATCATTTGAACTTGGTGGAGATTACTAAGAAGCTGAAGCAATGGATAAAGGAGGTTAAGTTAGGGTGCAGAGCCGGTAGCACCCTCGCAAACAAACCGTAGGCGGAACACGTTCGTACTAGAACAACAAATAAAATCAGAGTGAACATAGTTATACTGAGGAATCTAAGGCGCCTGTCATAATACATCGCAAGCGTTCATCTAACCCAATCCCAAGCTCATCAAAGCCTCCCAGCTGATTCGTCATTCAAGACACGATGCTAGATCCTCAACGCGGCAAACTGGCTTGAACCAATTTTTGGCTAGCCATAAAGGTGATTCACGCCTTAGTGATTTCTTAGCTATGTATTTCTCTTCAATTGATCCATTTAGCATTTGAATCGAAGTTTTCCACTGATTAGTCCACGCCAAGCGACCAGGCATACAATGGGTTCCCCCGTCGCTTATCCAGGTTCACGTCTATCAGCCAACAAGAGCCCCGCGTGGTCAATACATTGAAGTCATACCCATTCATTGAGAACCAAAATAACATAGGAGAGACTACAACATTCTTGGTCATTAGAATGATGATCACCCTCTGTAGCAGACGGTAGCACCTACCCCTAACCATCTACCACTATCTCCAAATGCTAAGACGGCGACGATTCTCATTGCAGGTCAATGCGAACATGCCACGAGCACCGAGAGTACCAACTTTGCCAAAGGCTGGCTATGATAGCAGTATGGTCCACAGTCTGTTGTTGGAATAGCAAGAAAGCGGCAAACAACCACGCGCAGGTACGTGTCTTATCGGAAGCCCAACGCTTACGCCTCAAGGCGGCACGAACTCCATCCAAACTGGAAGACCATCCTGTTTCCTGTGCAGCCAAACCACTCTATATTACAATTTCGAACGGTCAATGAGACGAGAGTCAGCCCAGCAGCGCAATCCATATCTACAACGTCCTCAGTCCAACACTGTGGGCGGCTTCCTCCGTCTGATACGGACCAGGATGAAAGTTGTCCGGCATTCGCGCACCGTTTATCGGCCTCAAAAGGAACCTCTTTCTTCTCAGCAAGTTTCCATTCAACACCTTCTCTCCCCGCATGGGCAACGGCAACAACCGCGCTGTCAGCTGCTTTCATTCACTTCGCCGCACGCCGCGGCGGCGATCCTCATCGTCAACTACGCCTCCTGGTTGCCCAACTTGAACTCGGCTATGTAGAGACGCTCTCGAAAAGCTGAGGGATGACCACTTTCAAGTTGAGATCGAATTAAGAGAACTGCAGAGATGACGACAAACTGATGCTTCTCATAAGTCGTCAGCGTGACGATCGCATAGACTTGAATAAGAGGTGCGATGCGGCAAGAAGCGCTGCAGATAGAGCTATGCAGGAGAGAGTCACTCTTGAAAATGAAAGACCACTATTATGGAGCCCCGGATGAACCACTTCGTAGCATGTGTTAGAGTGTCATTATCTTTATAAGGCCCTTTCGGTTCCATTGCCCTGCGTCGAGGCGATTCTTCGTACCCCTGATCCCTTTCAGCCCCTTCGTCCTGCAATGAACTTAGTTCAACGAGGTAGGCCTGCCCTTTAAGATACCTTCGTTCGACCAGGCAGCGTCGAGATGGGTCTTGCTCCATGAATGCCCCAACGCGACTCTGCAAGTCATCCCATCCCCATAACATTGCTCGTTGATGTACTGATAGGACACATAGTCAATATCGGTCCAGTTCGTCAAGGCATTGGCCACAGGGAACCCGCCACCCTTCCCTCTCTTCTCCCATTCTTGATACAGCATCTGTTGCCCATACCTCGCCATCTCCTGTTTCCTGACGGCGTTATTGAAATGCTAGAACGTCGATATTAGTCGTGCGTCGTATACCAGTTTCCATGCCAGATGAGTGGTATCAAACTCCATGAGCCACAAGGGGGGGTGGAATAGCTGGACAGGGACAACACGACTCCATTCCCAATCCACGACCGCAGCAATTTTGCAGTCCTTGGTCATGATCAGATTCTGCGGCTCGAAGTCGCCATGGACCAACACAAATGGTCCCTTGTCAAGGCTGGGATCAATCCATTCCTGCGTATACTGACGGAAGATGGACATGTGGTACAGATATTCTGGTCCTCGTTCATCAGTGATGCTGCTTCTTCCCTTCATCAATGCATTCTCGGCAATCTGAAGGAGCGTCTCCATATGCCCATTCGCAGACGACTTATTCGGAAAGGAGTCTTGGATCTTTGAAGGATGTAGGCCCTCGAGCTCCTGCATGTTGATGTCAATAGACATAGTTTTCTTGCCGACTCGAATGCCATCTGGGCCAGATGTCAAGCATCCAATTAAGGGGAATTCGAGCCTTCTCAGTTGAATATAGATGTCAGCGATCGAGGTGTGAAGGTTCTCTCGGTCTGCAGGGGAAAGAGATTTTAGCCGGGCCCAGGAAAGCTTCTCGCCGCTAATGTATTCAAGGATGATGAACGAAGATATAGGATCCGAGTCATCTTTGATGGCGTAAGCATGAATTTTTGGGATCAGAATGTCCGTCTTGTCGGCGATATAGCTATTGAACCCACTAGAGATCTATCGTGAACATACACTCGACTAGAACTTGCCGCATTGCAGCCACCTCACTCTCCAGCTTGCTGCGTCCGCCAAAGGCGAGACATGGTGCCAACGGTATGCGCACCACCCATCTCTCCCGACCTAAAGCGCCACTTTCGGGCTGCTCTGGAGGCGGGCCAAACTCGACGAAGAAGCAGATGTTGTAGCTCCCACGAGCTGGATCCTTGAAAAAGTAGCAGCTGTCGCCGTTATGATAAGACCTGGCGAGGGTCAGAACGTCGTCCTTCTTGATGCCTGCGATAAATTCGTCGCGTTTTCGATGAATATGACCTTGGACAATTTGGTCCCTCATCATTTGGGCGTTCCCTTCAGAAGGCATCTTCCATGCCTGGTGTCGTTATTGCAGCCAACGTCAAATGGTGACACGGTGACGCCACAATGACTCGAATTCCTACCGGTTTCGGCCGCACTTTTCTGCGGCTATGCCCCATAAGCGGGGTTTTGCCGAAAGCCCAGCGATGGAAAGGTTAATCCGGACCGCCCCTCTTTGCCTCCCTACCAGTGATATGCCGAGTACTCCGTAGACAAAGCGCTGATTTTCAAGCTTCAAAATTTAGCTAGAGGTACAGCAGAATCGACAATTTGCATCACATGTCAAAATTTTCAATCTGTTGCGGAGATAGCTGCAGCGTAGCCAGTAGCGCAGTCGATGAGTGATTGAAAGAGCCTTGATTTACAATACGGTGCGACGTCACTGCCTACCTTACCTAAATGAATTGACAATGATTCCCTACGGTCTCGTGACTGTACACGGTATCGGACACGTGACCGCGGCGATTTCAGCCCGCACCCTGCATTCTTACCGCGATCATGTCGGCCTCACAATCTACACCATATGCACACTCCCTCCGTCATCACACCTACAGTTGCCGCTGGTGTCCCGGACACTCGAGTTTTGATTGTTAGCTTCGTCGTCACCACAGCTGCCGCACCACTCCCGCCTCGACTATATCACCTGGTCCATCCACAATCCTGGTTGTGGTCATCGCTTTGAGCGTCGTAGCGGAGACCATGCCTACCTCGGTGTTAGGGATCTAGTAACTAATGAATACGAGGTGCATTGTGGTGTTGCGTCACAGGCTGTATTTCCTAACCATAATCCGGCTCGAGCTGTTCGGGCGTCCCTTTATATCCTGTTTGAAATGAAAAGGCACAACTCGTCCACTCCGATCTCTGAATCGCGTCGGAAGAAACCGGCAAAAGATGTTCAATTGCACGACGCGGTCACCCTATTCGTCGAAAAAACGACCCGCGCGTTACAAGAACTAGGCCAAGATCAACCTATCACGAAACGACTCAAATTCGATATCGGCAAAGGCAGCATTAGTCTCTATCAAGTGGAGACTGATGATTGGCTCCAATTGACAACATCGGATGAAATGTGGAAGTCGGCCGATAAATTGGAGATGGAGCAGAGCAAGAGGACAGCCGGACGAAAGCTAGGGATGGGAGAATGGCACCGGCTTGGGTGCTCCGGTACGTGTCTTCATCTATCGATATCTGTAAGGGACTTGCACCACAGGACAAGACAAAGCGGCGGTGGCAGAACCTAACTCGTATGGTGAACCGATAGTGGGCAAGGGAGGGCCCTAGGGGTGAGAGTCATCGATGCATTGGCTGGTGAGTCACCTCTACTAAGGCTTCGAGAGAAACTAATCAGATTAGCACAAAACGTCATGTTTCCTACTATCGTCGACATGAAAGAACCAATTCGGCAAGCCATAGTTCAAATTGCTGGCCAAAAGATCTATGATTTGTTGCAAGGCGACACCCTCAAGGATATTCAGAATACTCCCGATGATAATGACGTCTTTTGGCCTCCAGGTCTCATCACCTTTTTTCCATCCAAAAAGTGAGTAACCATTTACAGTTTGAATCTAAGAAACAGTTACTCATCGACGTCGAACGCAGACCCGAGGACAACCTTAAAAAGCTTTCCCTGGAAAGCTTCCCTGTCACGAATTCTGATTTGCCGTTAGTCAAACTAGCGGTTATCAAGGAGGCATATCGACGTAAGACTAAGGAAGCTGTGGAGGAACTGGGACTTCTAGAACTTCTCAACACCGAGGCTTTCCCTATTACTTCCCCTCTTCTCGAATATCAACCTTACAAGATAATCGACGTGTCGAATGCGCTACAGAAGATAGCTTTGAGAGCGGGAGCCGACTTAGATGATCCCTCCGACTCAGTAACGGGATTCTACAGGTGGGAGGAGAACGGAGTGAAGCACGGCGCGAAGTTCCATTTCTTCAATCATCCATGGTCAACCCTCGTTGATGGAGTATTCGACATGTTAATTAGTCATCTAGTAAGTCTACTTCATGCATGAAGTCAACAGAGAGCTAACTGAGAAGCGCAACTTGAACGTACTGAGGCGGGAAGAGGACTCATTTTCTTGCTGCAGAGTAATCCGTCAACAATACGGTCCTATACCAACCCCAAAGAACATGTTGCATATCATCATGCCACTTACCAAGGTTCGGTGCAATGTGAGGTTGGGCAATCATGGACTCGAAACAAAAAGTGTACAATGGACCATATGCTCGATGATTTTGCTCAAAGAAGGGTGGATCTGGTCGGACACTTCGATTGTTTATTTCTCAGCCACGATTCCCATCTTATCACTATCTATTTGATGGCGCTCATACACCATCACACGCTATTCACGCTTAACTTGCTTAGTTGTACCTGGGACCAAATCTAAAGGACTGTTTTTAGAATCTGAGTGGTGTCAAAATTTGGTCACCTGTGTTCAGAGACACACATACTTGGATCCCAAATGTGTTCCTGGGGCTGTGGCTCATCCTTTCCTGACGAGCCGTTTTGTCCTGTATTGCTACCAGTAGTCCCGTTACTGGCCTGGGCTTCGGATTCGTCTGGCATGTTTTCGCATTAAGTGGGATGTGTGCGTGCCTTCCTAGTAGGCTATTGAGGTCTGGTATGTCCACCAAGGCCAATCAATGAAATATTTTGAGATGTTCTCTGGTGGGATGGCTCGTTCTTGCTGGATTAAACAATTTCTCGAGGCTTTGTCTGACTGAATAGGCGTAGAAAGTTGAAGGAAGGAAAGGAAAGGGAATGAGACTTAAGGTGAGGCAGCGAGGACGAGTATATATTTTCTTGTACTCGCTAGCAGAACGAACTGCCGGGGATCAACACCGAGCAAGTGTGTCCTCGCTGTTGAATAGCTGGTCAACCCATAGCCCTGTTCCTGCGGCGCAATTGAAGTCAGCACTGCAGGTGAGTCCAACAGGAAAACCACCTGCATGAGTTGGCACTTGTACGAAAGCTTGGACGACCAACACGGAAGCGGTAGGCGTGAACCAGATGCCTCACTGCAGTTGTTCGCACTCCGTGTTTCCCCTTAATCCAACCAGTCATATGGCTAGGTTGAGTGAGGCTTACCGTCTGCATCTACAGTAGACCTTCCCAACGGCCAACACTAACATGTTCACCCGTGTCCCTGTTATGCAAGTTCAAGGCCAGGTAGACATCATGCACATAGACAGTTCTCATCGCCCCAATCATCGACCGCGATCACAGGTCGGCATTGAGGTCCGGAATAACACCAAGCACGTATGTTCTCACCGTTGCATAGCTAGTCAACCCATAGCCCTGTCCCTGCGGTGCCATTGGGGTTAGCAATGCAGGTTCGTCCAACAGGGCCAAAACGCCTGCATGAGCTGGCACCTCGGTAAGGCTGATCGACTGGTGGGGGACATGTAAATCGTACACTGAGTGTCTCCCCACCGTTCTTCGTACCTAGATATCCCCGAAATCAGCCAGTCATGGAGCTAGATGGAGTTAGGCTTACCTGTTCTCTCAATAGAATGTGGTATGCATGAACTGACCGGACTATCTGCAGGTCGAATGGGTGACTATGGAGTTGTCCCCGAACCCTACAGCTTAACATGCCTCGGGGCGTGCGGCTGAGCCTTGACGTGTCCTGGAAGAATTCCTGTTGCATCAAAGGCTGTTCAACATCATCCTTGTAGACTGGGGAGGTTCCTTGGAGGAAAGGTCTTGCAATCGGCCAACACTAGACTGGCCAGAGAAGCGGCCGCATGAACCAGCCTCAATCTTGTCGGAGGCAGCGATTAACAGCTTGCTCGGCTACGATACCACCATCCTTTCACTATGGTGAGATCTTGTTACTACAGTCCGCTTGAGCCTAGTGATCATGAAATATCAGTGGCAAAGTCTGATAGGGTGAGGTGATGCGGGCTATTGTGATCAAGCCCTGACTCAGAAATGTCTTTACGATAACTGTCTGGTGGACTGAATAGCCCTCTCCGGAGTCATACATCATACCAAAAAAAGAAAAACTATTACAATCTTAAGAAAAAACAATAACCTAAGAAAAGCCGTTCCGTAAATACGCAATCTGAGAAAACACCGACCTGGGCAAAAACCCCATCTTGGGAAAAGCCGCAGACTGGGGAAAACCGCAGACTGGGAAAAGCCGCAGGGGGAAAACCGCGAGTTGGGTAATAACCGCAGACTGGGGAAAGCCGCAGACTGGGGGAAAACCGCAGACTGGGGGAAAATCGCAGACTGGGGAAAGCCGCAGACTGGGGGAAAACCGCGGACTGGGGGAAAATCGCAGACTGGGGAAAGCCGCAGACTGGGGGAAAACCGCGGACTGGGGGAAAACCGCGGACTGGGGGAAAATCGCAGACTGGGTAAAACCCCGACACAGCGTGCATCGGCTAGAAAAAGAATCCCTTTGCAACGGCCAAGGCAGCCGTGTACATGCGACCCACACAACGGACCATATCCGTAGATAGCGGGGAATTAAAAGTACATAGCTTTCCACCTAAATTAGGCGATGACGGAAGTCCCAATAATACATCCGAGTACTCCGTACAAAATGCCACATCACAGTGACCGCATCGTCGGCTGACCTCGTCGATTGAGGCTAATGTCAATTCCCGGCATGCAATCGAAATCGCGAAAAAGAAAAGTAGGGAAATTAGAGCTAGCCACGCACGTGCAGTTACACGTGAGCTACATCCTGTTCGATAAGCCCGATAAGCACCAATTGCCGGTTGCGCTGGAATCTCAATGACTAAGGGAAACTCCACCACCCTGCAGGGTTCGGAAACGCCTCGGGATGTTGTCTTCCATGCTCCAAAATTGTCTCACCCGCGTTCAAATCTCAACCCAACTCACCAACGTACCACACACAAGAAGCGAGCCCCAGTATCTCCCTATTCCCAAAGCACAAACGCCACTCCTTCTTCCTACCGGTTTGAATTAGCAAAACCACCGACTATTGGTATTATCGCGACCTACTTGCCAACCCAAGCAGTCCAGTGAGCCTCACCTTCTCTGACGTATGACTCATCAGGTAGCCTAATGCTGTGTCACCTGATTTGGGCATCAAAACAATCAGATCACCTTTTCCTACTACTAACCAGGCTTGCTAATCAATCAATTCAATTCAATTCTGGCCAAATTGCAGTTGATTGATGCGGCTCTGCGGAGGAGCAGATTGATATTGATTACTATTGATCAATTTAGGGGTCGATTGACATTGATTGTAATTGATTGACAGATATTACTAAACAGAAACCTTCAGCGCTGATTGCCCATCAGTTACCAAGCGCGGTGACATATGCTACGGCGGAGCCGACTTACCACTACTTTAACAAATCTATCACCCCCCGCCTGTCCCAGTCCGCAAGGCACAAAGACGCCCCAATTATATCGCCTCCCAGCCTCGCACGGTTCGCCGGCGTCAGGAGTCCCGTAAGGCTGAAAATTCGTTCCGGTTCATCCGACATACAAGGTATTGATAGGATATCAAGGGCCATCTGTGAGAGGTGAGGCCACACACTACGCTTGCTAATCCAGTACGCGATTGGATCTGTACAAGCCAAATGCTCTGGATCATCTGTCCGTGCAAGATAGTGGTCGTATTCATCCCGTTCTTCTTCCAGTTGGGCCGCAGGACATGTTAGATTATCAAGGAAGTCGTTGAGGCCCGATGCCACCACAATTCTGCGCCGCTCTGGAGGTCGCTCTGGTTGAATGGGAATAACACGATGCTTGTACTCAGCTTCCCATAGCTGTCTGACGTCACCCCTAGCCTTGTCACGCCAGTCTGGCCTGTCGTTCCAGAACTTGTCAACGAAGCTCCACTTCATGCGAGGATGTAGCACAACAGCTGCCACATATATGGGCGAATCGTCCGTCAATCCATAGTACTTGTCAAGCTTCATCCAGGCCTGGTTGATATTGTAACGGAAGTGTTGTTCCTTATGATCTTTGTATCGCGTCTTGAACTCTTCCAGATGTTGAAGTAGGAACTCGTACGTAGGGAGTATGTCCCATACTCGACTCCCTGACGCAGTGCCAGGATTGCCTTGCATACGGGTTGTAGCCTCTTCAAAGGGCTTGAGGACTTCAAGATAGATTGTAAGAGTGTGCCAGTCGTCATCTTCAAGTGCATCATCCACAATATGAGGCTTCTCCCGCCGCCTCGCTGGAGGTTCTCGGGTGCTGTTGTGTGTGATCTTGTTCCAGTACTGCTGCCAGGCTTGGACCTCTGCGCCGATCATGACCTCAATAGGTTTCCGAAGCAGCAGTCCCCGCTCTATCTCAGCCTTGTTGGAGTTCCAGCGGGTATCGTTGGCGAGAACTGGATCGTATGTGAGCTTCCTTTCCGCATCTGGATCGCTAGCAGTGATATATACGGCGCGCTGGTGGGCGTGTAATTGTTTGAGTCTCTCACTAGAGCTCCCTAGCCACACCATGATATTGTGAAGCTTTCCAACTGGACCCGCCTTGCGCCACTGCTTCATCTTCCTTAGAAAATCATCAGCAATCTCCTCTGTATCCTCGGCAAATCCGTCCGGATCTTTGCCAAAAAGAAGCGCCCGTGCGACAAGATTGATCACATGGCCCATACAGCGAAGACGGCGCCATGCTTTATCGAAGCTGAAGTCAGCAGACAGGTCCTCAAGACACGTATCATTCTCCGTTGCGTTATCTGCAACAAAATATCCGATCTGGTCCTCAGTGATTGCAAACTCTGCAAGAACCGCCTTTACCCGTTCTGCAATCCTAATACCGGTGTGGCCGGTAGACTGCTCAGGTAGGTCAAGTAGGAATGTGCGGAACGTGTTGTCGGCGTCAATAAAGTGTACAACAAGTCCTATTGCACATTAGCTTCTTATTATAGTGTGGATCTATCCTCACATTCTGAGATGGTCCCATGGATAAAACATCTCAGAGGCTGGGGACATGAAATATATAATTACCTGCAAAGCATTTCATAGACCTGCTTGTCCAGAGGTCAAACGCCACATGAATCTTCGTCTGAGCCGCATGGAGCAACTCCGTGATGATTCCTTTGTTGCTCGTGTACTCCTCAATTATCCATGCCCGCATTGTTGTATGGTGTGGGAGGCAGTGATTTGAAGCCGTTAGGGGGTTCGCGTACTGGCAGAGATCTCGGAAATATTCGTTTTCGAGTTTGTGAAACGGAATTTGATCACGAACAACCCAGCGAAGAAGACGCTTCTTCCACTGATCCGGTTCAAAGGTTGAGTTGTAGTGATTCATAATCCGCTGATCGCGTAGATTGTTCGCGTTAAGGCCAATGGGCTCGAAAAAAGTGTGCCTAGGCCGCTTCGCCGCTGGCTCACCATCCTTATCAAGGTGGTGATATTTGAGCATGTGGTTCTTGATGTTCTCAACGCCCCTGGAAGCGAACAAGTACGACTTATGCGGCTTCTTTTGATGGCAGCTCTTGCACAACCAGAAGCGATTCTTCTCATCTGTCCCCTTCTGGACCTCAAAACCGTGCTCCCAGTACCAGCCGCGTCGATCTGACGTGTTATTTGGTCGAATATAGCCAGGTATGCGACCCCAATTGAGCCCTGCATATGCGTCATCGTATGGTGGGGGTGGCGTGTTGTCAATAGGCACATCACTGCTGTGGCCTGACGGTCGCTGCAACTCGGAAAGTGCTGGAGGATCTGTCATGGCAGTGGAAAGGGACGTGGCTGATAACTGATTGTCAGAAGGCACGTAGTCAGACATTTGGACATCTTGTGTAGATAGTAAACAAACAAGGTAAACAATCGTCTCTGCTGTTAAGGCGGGGCAGGTCTCCTAGACGAGCCATTCAGAGGCCGTATTTGTCTTGCAGGGGCCTCCAGATTGGCCAATCCGATACAAGCAGCCCCGATCCTCAGGGACACTCACCTACCCTAGGGCCAAAACTAGGTATACGGTAATGAATCAACGGGAATCAATCAATGGGCACCTACATTGAATTGAATTGCATTGACTTATGTAATCTGGAATCCAGGATTGAATTGAATTGAATTGAATTGATTCAATAATATTGCATCAATATTGAAAGCCGTTGATTGATTAGCAAGCCTGCTACTAACTGATCACCACGTTACCCAAAGGCTTCTGCAAGAGACATAAGTTTCAGAACCAAAATTTGGCTCATTCACTCCGTCAAGTCTGTCAATCCTGTCATGGCTCAAGAATGGAAGGTGACTATTTATACCTTTTTTAATTTTGTGCCAAATAAGCTGACCAAGACAGGCCAAGGACATCTGGGAAGTTTGGACATCAGCTGGATCCCAGCTGCATGGGGTATACGACGTGTCAAAGAAGGGGTCCTTCACAGTCCATCAGGCTCAAAGAGTTATAGTGCAAAGGGGCGGGGGGGCGGTTTATGAGTACAATCCAAAGGCGAATAAGACCAAAGAAGATGGCAGTATTGAAGTAGGGGACAGTTTTGAACTATTCCATGCCTATATAGAACTAAGGGAATAACAACGAACAACTAGGACTGATGGAGAGGGAGACAACACTGGACCAAGTAGCCTAACATCCATCTCGGGAGATTGACAAGCATGGAAAGATCACCAGTTGTTGGTACATCTACCACGAGACGTGAAGTACGTCCCAGTCCCAACGAATTTTCGACTTGTGTTAAAGTAGATAATGGCTCATGGTACCACGTATCCGCAACGAATCGAAGTGTCTCGACGGGATTGATATGGCTTCCGGTCTGCGAAAAGACATTGTTGTACAAGTCTAGAGCGGTGAGGTCATTCATATGTTCGATATTAATATTGATTTTCAGATGATCCTGAAAATGTTCGGAGG
>JAGMUU010000091.1:0-16533 GCA_020744375.1 Dactylonectria estremocensis | reverse complement strand
CGAAAATGATAGGCTTGGTACAAACCCTTGACAAGCTAGCTTGCGTTTTCATGCTTACGCCAGTCAGACTTGCAACATAATTTGTTCCTTCTTACCTACAACGACCAGCTTGGTCTAGCACCGCCGAATGACCCGAAGTCGAAGGATAACCGAGTCCTCGACGTCGGCACTGGGACAGGCATTTGGGTAATAGACTACGCGGATGAGCATCCTCAAGCTGAGGTGAAGCGCCCCTTCTTGAGTCCAAACATATATGACTAATTCAACATCTAGGTAATCGGTGTTGACCTTTCCCCTATTCAACCATCATTGTACGGCTCAAGCTGCACACTCGTTTTCGAACTGAGCTAAACCTTCAAAAGTGTTCCCCAAATGCTCGGTTTGAAATAGACGACATAGATGAGGAATGGAATTATTCCGAGCCCTTCGACTACATCCACAGTAGAATGATGAACTCTTCCATAGCGGATTGGGAAGTTTATTTCCAGAAAATGTACAGGTGAGAGAAGCTCCTTCTACTCTAGTTTTCCCACAATTAAACCAAAATGTGACCAGCAACCTTGTTCCCGGAGGCTACGTCGAAGTGCAGGAAATTGAGGTTCCTCTGAAGTCGGATGACGAAACTCTCAAGAAGGACCATCAACTCTTCAAATGGTGCCAGCTTCTGCGTGAAGGAACTATGAAATTACAGCGACCGTTCGAATCCTTTGACGCCATAAAGAAGGCCATGGCCAAGGCTGGCTTCATCGAAATCGTGGATACTCGTTTCAAGTGGCCAACAAACTGCTGGCCGAAGGACCGAAAATACAAGGAGCTTGGGGCATGGAACAACAAAAATACCTTGCAAGCCCTAGAAGCACTTACCTTGGCACCATTCACGAGGGTTCACGGCTGGACAAAAGATGAAGTCCATGTCTTTCTGCCTGGCGTAAGGCGGGACTTGAACGATCAAAATATTCATGCCTACTGGCCAATGTATGCATCTTCTTGGGCAATGTGCTGTGCCTGCGCTAACATGTGATAGATGTTCCATTTATGGAATGAAGCCCAAGGATGGCCTCTGACTTCGTCAAGGTTTGGTCGGTGCTAGAAGGAACGGTACTTTGTTCGAAGCGAGGAATACTGTTGATCTTAGGGACTCGTTTGTCTGTGCAATACGGCACGTATCACTTTCCGGTTGTTGACTCATCGGTCTCGCGCCCATAATAGGTGGGCCGCGGGCGATCCAGCCGCTGGAATGCTCAAGTAGTGGAACGACCCTCGTTCCAACAACCGCCGACCTCGTATCGAATACACTACTGAAGTTGACAATAAGCCGTAATTCACTCGCAGTAATTCCGTGGCTAGGATATGTGCCAAGAAGGGGGAAGGAACTTGAGAAAGCCGGGCCAATCGTATTTGTCGGGTGTCGTAACCGCTGGCGTCGTCTCCTGGGTCACCAGACTGAATTTAGACAAGAGTTGTCACATATGGGGGAAAATATTTGCACTGCCATTCCCTGGTAGTGCAGAATCAGGGCTAGATCTAGGCTACTGTTCCCAACTCTACTTACGCAATCTTCGAAGCCTTCTTCATTAGCTTACCGGCTTTCTTAATTCCACAATGCTTCAATAATAACCGGCTGGTCTTGATTGTTTGTTCTAATTCAACCATCAGTTCCACTCACCAATTTCTCCCTATTGCGATGCCGTTAGCTCCATGAATACGGTTGCCGTCGACCCATTGTTAATGAGCTGGGTATCACAACGCCAAGCTAGGAACGCCCAATCCGAGTTCAGCATATATATGCCTCCTTTAGATTCGAGACAGCAGGCCAAGAAACCCAGTGGCTTCACGAAATAGCGACTGTGGTGGTGCCTTTCTAGCGGTACCAGAAACCCCACAATTGCGATAGAACTCGATCGATTCGGAGAATAAGTCTCAGTCTTCTATCGCTAACAACGAGACCCGCTGGAACTCTCGCCACCGTATGATGGTCCGCGCTCTGCTTCTCCGTAGATACTTCAACCGGATTGTCGAAAAGGCAGAAAGGGCGTGAGGAAGGAGCAAGAGAAAGTCAATGAAGCCTTCTATAATTGACGACAAGCTGTCAGAAGAGGACTGGGACGTGGTTGAGGTTTTTATTCAGGTCTTGCGGCCGTTTGATGAGATCTCCGTTCGTCTACAAGGCAACCCGAAGACTAGCGAGGATGATCATGTTAACACCGGCTCCTTTTGGGAGTATTTTCCCTCCTTTGAGTATCTCTTAACGCATTTAGAGTGAGCAGCCGAAGGGCGCTCTCTGGATATGACGCGTTCCTGGCATAGTCGCTCGGCAAACGCAAAAGGGCGCATCCAGATGGCAGAGCGGGATATCCTTCGCAACGGCGCCCAGCGCTTGATGAGTACGAACGTTATACCCAGGCTTTTACCCCTGCTGACGACAAATACCAATTCAGCCCTCTTTCTTTGTGGAAGGAGCACGAAATGGAGTATCCGAACCTCTCTCGAATGGCTTCTGACTTGCTGTCCATCCCTACAATGTCAGCAGAGACTGAAAGGTCGTTTAGTAGCGCAGGAAAGATGTTATCACCTTTACGAACTCGCCTTGATCGACACACTATTGGGATGGCGCAGAGTATGCGGTCATGGAGCAGGGAGGGTATTGTCCTACCCTCGTGGTAGTGGTAAGTGGGATCGGGGTTAAGACGTGAAGATCGGAGATATCCGTTGGTCGGAAACAACCAACTGCAATCCAACTGAGAGCAGCCTCCTCCAACTTCAATCCAACTGAAATATACTTGGCCGGATGTCAATCCAACTGCGAGGAGGTACCAGTATGTCGGGGCTGAGGGCTACGGGTATATCTCGGGTTATTTTAATTGGTCTCTGACCTTAGTCACCGATCTCGATTGCCTAGCTAGGAAGGTCTCGACTGCGGTCGGTGTGGCTCCAGCTATAAAAGGTCAGAGGAGACGCAGACTTAGACACAATCAGTACCGTGCCCCAATTTCTTGAATTTTTGAGCTGTGACTGGGATTTATGTGTCATGGCATTTGTCTTTATTTGATCAATTGATTTCTCTCTTTCTTTCTTTGTCAGATGCCCAGTTGCAGTTGGCATTTCTGACGATTTTGCTTTGGTGGTTTTGTCTGCCCGCCTTCCTCATCATCATTTTCTCACCTCACTTGCCGTCACTTCGGGTGGTGGTGTCTTCCTTGTCCCCCTGCCCAACACACCAGTTGAGTTGAATTGGTTGATTACGCACTCTGAAGCTGCGTTCCAGGCATAATCTGGAACGGCGCAATTGACTTCCCTGTTGCTGATACAGCTTCAATAACCGTCATAGATATCAGGTCATGTGCATCAGTAAGAACAGGCTGTTCAATCTCCCTAAAGGTCCACAGGAAAGTCCCTTTCAGGAGATATCCAATCATGAAGCCGATCTCATCTATATTCCATATGTTGTCCGGCTTGACATGAGGCATATAGTCATGCCAAGCGTGGAACCACTTCTCAACGTGTCCACGGTCTTCCATCGACTTCCTCTTAGCATCTCGAGTTGTGGACTTCTTCTTATGAAAGCTGTGCTTCCAACGCCTCATAAAACGCCTTACCCACCTCTTGGAAGCAGTTGGGGGCCGCCCTTTAGCTTGTAGAACCGAATTTGCATGTTGACGGAGGGCATGAATCTGGTATGTGATGTCCATGAGTGACACGGCGATGCCCCCAAATCACAATTGCACTCTCTTCTTGCTGTGAGAATAGGGTGCGGTTGCCGCCATTCAGGCTGCATGGATGAGCGCCCTTATGCCGAGAATATAACTTCGAATAAGTGGCTTTGAGGTCACGAGCTGCGGCAGCGAGACTCTTGTAGTATCCGGCTTGAAAGAGCTCGACACCAGCGACAACGCGTTGTTCCATACTTGGGCATTTGAGTTGACTCATGAGTTTCGACCCTTTTAACTCACTCATATTGTCAGATACGTCAGAGGTATATATCACATCTATCAACTGATGAGACTGCGGCCCGGTCTCAAAGGCCCGGACCCCCAGATCCGGTTTTAAGAAAACCTTATTGTTGCTTCTATGATGATAAAGGCATCTCTGTATATAAAGGCAGCTGCGAGCCCTCTGTCAGCAGAGGGAGAAGCAAGAATAGAGCACAGTTCACTCTAAAATCTCACAGGTTGCGACTGATTAGGTTAGATTATAAAGCGGACTAATTAGACGCCAGGAACGCCGTGCTGAGTTTATGAGTTAACTCACGAGTTAGCAGCGATAACTCAAACTCAACTCATGTGAGTTTTATGAGTTAGAGTTATGTGTTAACTCATAAATTAGGTTTGAGTTAACTAAAATGCCCAGGTATGCGTTGTTCGAGGTTCTCGGTGGTGCATTGCGAAAAAGATATGCTTCCCGGTGTCTGGGTTGGTCCAGCGCTGGATAACGTCATCTCCTGAGTCAGAGCTTTCTAATTATGTACTTTGTGAAGACATTGGTGCGAAATTGGAATTGTTATAGATATAATTGTGTTGTGGTGTTGTGGCATTGCTGTCAGTGTTTGACGGAGTTGGTGATGTCAGTTGTGGGGTTGTGATAGTCATGCATGCAGAATGCGGGATTATTCTTCAAAAGGAGGTACATAATAATTGGTGGGCGCTACAACCTTTAGGGAGGTATCTTTATTTCTTAGCGAATTAAGGGCGCCTTTTGCGAGTCATTGACCCCCCTTTGGCCCTTGGGAGCGGAGCGAGCAACATGGGGGCCGGACTAGAGGCGCCCACAGTATCGGCTGATCGTAATGTACTTGGCACACAACTTCGGGCTAGCCTTGGAACATTCGGGCTGTTTCCTGCCTCTGGCAACAGCTGTGGCCGGCATCCTCCGTCTGACACCTTTCCTGTTCTGGAACGCTCGGATCACCCAATCTGTCATGCCGCTTGTCAAAGCGGTGTATCGCGGCAGAATGGTGATTGCCAGTGCTTAAATGGCCACAGTGGGTTTTAGTCAAACCGTCTCTCTCCTACGTTCATTACAGAAATCGCCAAATCTGAATACGCTCAAAATGTCCAGCAAAAACCTCACCCCATCCCTTGACCACTCCTCAAAAAGCCGCGTACGCCAAGTTGGCTACCAAACAACGGCAGCGAAGTGGAACATGGCAATGTATCGCAAGCTTGGGGTTGCCTTGCGGAAGGATCCCGAAGCTGACCTCATCGATCTCCTATCGTCGACATATTCAAAACAACTACGGTCGTACAAATCTCGGAGTAAGTTTTCCTTTTGATTATCGATCATCATGCTAATTCGGTCATTCTAGCTCCCAGCCAACAATTCCAGAAACCATTGGTAACAAGGATCTACGTTCCAGGCTGGCCACAACGAATCCTTGCACCGTCATTTACGAATTATCGGCCGAAGTTCAAGACCTCCTTCGCTCTAGCAACCTCTCAGAAGCCCTGATCAAGCTACTACACCAGAGCGATATTCTCTATGGAACTAACTGCGCTACGTCCATGGTCTTGAAGATTAGCACAACTATTGCTGTGAAGATCACACACGCAGAGGCTATTACCGAATACCACTCGCTTTCGCATCTTCAAGAGCATCTACCTACTTTTCCTGCCCCAAGGCCACACGGCCTATTGCGGTTTTGTGGGTTTAATTTCCTTTCATGACTTTTGTTCCCGGAATCGATTTGGAAAAGCATGGCCCAGTTGGATGAAACCCAGAAAGCGGCCATTAGCAGTCAGCTTGATGCACTCTTTTCTGAACTTCGGTCACTTCCCTTATCCGATGGCGCTCCACTCGGCGATATCCAAGGGAAGGGTTGTAAGGATATACGACGGGACATTCGCATTAATTCCAACCCGATATGGGACGAAGAGACATTTCGGGATTTTATTTTCACAGGATCTAAGATGGCATCACCCGTGTACATTAGGTTATTGCGAGACCTGATGCCGACATCTTCGACAAAGTGTGTCTTCACACATGGGACCTTCGACCGGCGAACGTCATAGTGAATATGGGTCACGATAAAACCTGTAAGGTTGCTGCTGTGATAGATTGGGAGGCAAGTGGCTTCTACCCAGAATACTGGGAGTCTGTGAAGATGACAAATAATTTGACACCGCGAGATAGAAATGACTGGTATATGTACTTACCAGCATCTCTATCCTTGCGTCAGTATCCTATCCAGTGGTTGGTGGATAGAGTATGGGATCAAATTATGGTTAACAGTTAGGACGAACTGACACCGAGAACACTGCACATTACTGTAACAACACGACTCCAGAAATCAGATCTCCAATGTTGACTAAGGTCTACAGGCCAAATTTAAAACATTTCAGTCCCATCCTTCGTCGACCTGTAGCTGTTTGGAGCTATGCGAACCTTGCGTGGCCTACAACAGGCTTTCTATCCATATTCCATATTCCATATGGAACGATTCTTGTATGGATTACAGATTCCTCCTCGTATGGAAGCTTATTCCATACGTATGGAATACAAGAAATGACGTCATCTATACTTTACCATTTCCGTATTAGGAAAAGCGCGCATTGTCTCGCTCATCTGTCAGCGCGGCTGGAATCCCTGATGCCTGGTTTTGTCCGACTTATTGTACGACTTCCTAGCAGCTACATCGATCCTGGATACGTTTCGCCGTGCACCAGAAAGAGTCAAAAGACACGCTCTGGCTAGGTGGACATGGCATGTTGATATCAATGGTCATTTTGGAGAGACGGTATTGTTCATGAATCCATACTGCTCGCCGAGCCACCAAGTCAGCGGGGACCGGCCACTAGCGGCACAACAACTTTTGTTCCTGGCGGAAATCATGAACATGAACTTGTTTGTTGCCTGACTGCGTCGCCCTGAATGGTGCCCGCCGGGATCAACATTCTTCCACTGTATTTCCATACGTATGGAATACAGCCATCTCATATGGAATACGAATAATCCATATGGAGCGTTCCATATGGATTAACTTAATCCATACGCGTATGGATAGAAAGCCTGGCCTACAAGCAATTTGTGAAAATGTCCGATATTATAGCAGCAATGGCACCCTAGAGCAGCCTATGGAAACCACAGGGCTTCGCTCAGTGAGTAGTGGGACGGGGCAAGAGAGACTGGAAACCCAACCACCCACCCAAAAAGGCGGACTGGTGATGACTGTAGTGTTGATGCGTCTGCAACAGCAAGGAAGGTCGAGACTGGGGAGGGCAAGCAGGAATAAAATAAACAAGACTTATGGCTACTCTCAGTATTGTCTGATCAACCAAGTCACCAAAAGATGCCGCAAACTTGGGCTAAAAAGACTAACATGCAAGTGGACAGTCTACCTTGCTGTACCCAAAACCTTCGCTGCGAGATCCAAAAGACTGACTAATTGGGTTGAGCCAATAGTCCTAAAGCAAGGTGGAACTTCCTGTTGAAGGCAGCCCACCGTCAATGACTCCTTTCCAGCAGAAGCAAAATGAACCTGGCCGCGGTCCAATATCCCTTAAATACAGCAATCCCCCGACACATCAGTCTGAGTCTGAGTCGTAAACAAACTCTGCGGACTGATACTGACGTGTCTGACCCTCGCCATCATCAGACCCTTCCTCGTCCTCATCCTCCCCCTCGTCCTCGTTGTTATCGTTATCCTGGATTGGCCCGTAATAAGGTATCATATTGTCTCTGCCCGCCCCCCATATAACTTCATCAATCGCGCCAATTCCCAGCACGGCATCCCATATTTCTAGGACATAATCCTGGCAATTCCACATTGCCGCTTCTCCCGGAACTGTAATCCCATTGATCGCAGCAGGGAGTTGTCGTGCATAGTCTGCATGCATAGAGCCCAAGTGAATAAGTGGAAGACATCTGCTTGAGGACCGTGGGTCGGTTTGACGGAACACAGCCGTAAAGGGACCATCATCCACCTGCTGAACAACTTCGTACAGGCACCACCCCAGCTCTGAGTGGTACATCACAAAGGCCCAATGGTAATGATTTCCACTTCGAGGGGTATAAACAGCACAATAGAGCTCGATAGCTCCATCTAGCTCGCCTTGGCGTGATTTCCTGCTGCTAGAACCATGTTTCTTATGTGACCTCGTACTCTTTCTTTTGTGGCCGGACTTGTCCTTTCGAGTCTTTTCTTCCTTTGGAGTGTTGTCTGTTTTGGACTTGGGCATTTCAATTGAATAAACTCGATAAGGCTGTGCACAATGAACATGAGCTTGGTCACCTACGGGGAACGAGTAAGAAAGAGCGGTTATTTATACATTGGTTACTTGTTTATCTCGATCAATCCATCAGCCCAGTTGCAATCGCTGTGTATCCCATTGAGTGTGGCCGCAGGGCTGCCACGGAACAATTTGTTGACACCACTCGACTTAGCCTAGGGTAGTGTGCTATCCATGATGATTATTAGCTGATTTAGATCTCACCGTCACAACACATGCGTGAAGTAGAACCGCTAACAGGGATAACACCCCCCATTGAAGCCCTGCAGGTAGGAGTCAAGGGGCATTCGGCGGAGTGGTCCATCACCGGAACTAATCTTGCCGTTGGCACACAAGGAGGTGGGTTGCCCTTGGCCATGCTAGTCAGAGCAGTGGTCGCATAAGTGCATCCTATTGCGGCACAGAGCGGATATGTCCGCACCCTGTGAGTAATTCATCAAGAAAACAGCCCCGTGAACATTGACCAGTTGATTCATTTAGGGGGCCGCCTGGTCGGTGAGGCTCGGGACTACGAGACAACCTTGCCGAGGGAGGAGTTGACGTTGCAGGTCGCAGCCACACGGGGTGAAGACCTGCACGTCGTTCGCTCCTTCATGTGGTGTTCTGGATAATTGAACACTATCTACTAAGTTACCGGCTGTGCAGGTTGACTACTAGGGGGGTCTAAGACAGTTACCGGTAGTACATCTATCTGTATCACGCTCTGGCAATGCGACGTTTCTTCACAGTTAAATGCGAACAGCCCTATTTATCCGAACTTCTCTCTCGCTGGATATGATGCAATAGAACTTGCGATTGGCATGAGAAGTTGGTGTGTCGCATGCCTAAAGAGTGTGCAAGGCAATACAGTTGCGTTGATAGGGGGGCTAAATCCTACGCCCCTGATATGCGACCTTGCTCGTGCTCACCTTGTCTTCATTCAAGTACGCGCATGTGCATGCGCGTCAGGTTTGATTATCAATGAGGGTTAGACACAGACATGAACTATGTTCGTGGTGGTCGTAGGGCAGGTCTCCTTCGATGGAAACGGGTAAGCCTCACTCTATCTAGCTACATGACTGGTTGGTTTAGGGAGAAGCACAGAGAGGTGAGGAAGTAAGGAAGCGGGGAAGGCTGTGAGGAAGGAAGCAGTGAGGAAGGAAACAGAGGGGAAGTGAGGAACCCGGCCCGAGGAAGGAAGAGAGGAAGGAAGCGAGGAAGGAAGCTAGGCTGAAAAAAGCCCGGGTCCCAACCGAGTGGTCTAACTCCGTCGGTTGCCGAGATGGCTGTGTGGGTCTGCATGTAGCGCACCTCACTTCCTTCCTTCCCCTCCCTCCCCCTTCCTTCCTCCCTGCTTCCTTCCTTCCTCCCTGCTTTCTTCCTCCCTGTTTCCTTCCTCCCATCCTTCCCCGCTTCTTACTTCCCTTCGCTCATAGTTAGTGTAGTGCATTTTCCTATGGAGCCTACAACATTAGTACAGACCACACCCTTCACTGCGGTTGGATCTCCTGCGGTAGAATCCTTGGCCCAAAAATTCTCTACGCACCTGGAACCTGTCGAGGAAGTACTCAAAACTTTTCGAGAACATGACACAGCCGACGAGAAGCAGGCAACGCTGCTGCGCCAAAACCTGGATTTAATTCAGGAAGATCTGAATCGCCCAGGGCTCAGGGGCGCCGCGAAAAGCAGGCACACAAACGGTCAACGCTTCTTGACCTATATACATGAACAACTTGGAGCTGACGCTTGCATTGCGTTTTGCTATTCGCATTCGATGACGGCGCTCCTAGGTTTCAAGTCTTTTCTCAATTCATCGCCCGACAACGAAACCTACTTCGCAGCATGGTGGAACAACGTCCAACTCCCAACGCGATTTCAGTCCCAATCCCAGATCATTCAAGCAGAAAATTCTAGCGTTTTCAAACCAGGTAAAGTATGACCTCTATTACCGAAGTCTTGACAGAGTTTGACTGTCGATAGATAAAGGCACGCTGAAGCGGTCGTGGGAAGAGGCGGAACCACAGGGAAGTTTGCACGCAGACCAACGCACGAGGAAGAGAATTGCCGTCGACGACGAGAAACGCGAACATCGTCAGGAAGAGACTGTAGCAACAGGAACGAATCGCAACCTCAAAGAACCCGGGACATACTGGAGTGGAAACATAGCTGACGGTATGCGACCTTCGTATCTTCTCTTCTGATATTTTCTAACGCCATTCTCTAGAGGTAAAACTTGGGCCGGTCTACAGTATTAGCCTTCGAGACGCGATTCTTGCCCTGGTAGATTCTGATGCTCAAGTTACACTGATCTTTCCGAATTCTTCGAGTAAGCAACCGGTTTGCACGTTTGAAGTGCGGGAGGGAACTGGCATGAAGATCGCAAGAAATAGTAACCGGTTATG
Source organism: Dactylonectria estremocensis (assembly GCA_020744375.1). Taxonomy (NCBI): domain Eukaryota; kingdom Fungi; phylum Ascomycota; class Sordariomycetes; order Hypocreales; family Nectriaceae; genus Dactylonectria; species Dactylonectria estremocensis. Next base: position 5,930 of record JAGMUU010000091.1, on the reverse strand, counting down.
TTAAGCATATTAACATATCTTGCCTATTCGGTGGTCTTTCATGGAAATGAATCTCCAACCGGATGTCCAAAGGACTATTTTTAAACCTGTTCCATCGGCAACAATCACCTCGTCTGCTCTTCTATTTTCGTCCTTGCTATGATAGACTCGAACATGATCTTGTGAATTCGTTCGCGCATCTATCACCACAGCCTTGACCTCCTCCGCTGGAGTGTCTTCGTCGAGGTCCTTGTAGTGCTGCCATTCGATCGTTGAGCAGGCTGGTATCTGATTTTGTCTCAGTCAGCGTGTGATCATGCTTCCATCTTCCATCGTTCTGTACCGTTTTCTTGGCCTCTTCGATGATGTCAGTATCCGTACTGTTTGGTGGGAGGGTGCTCATTGTTTTGCGAATGTTGCGACCGAGGATTTGGTTCGTTATTGCTCTTCCGTCAGGCGCGACGTTTGAAACAACGGGTATGGACACGCTCTGAGAGGAGAAAGTTCTTGTCAGTCTATATGTAGAGTCAAGCAACAAGCTTTGGGCGCCTAAACCTGATGCTTCATGCAAAAGCTGGGAAATAATTGCGAGATCGTTGGCCCGAGAATGATGCATGACGGCCCAGCGATGCCTGATGACAGATGGCCTCGGCCTTGCGGGCCAGAAATCAAGGGAGAAGTGGAGAGGGGAAACGGAGGAAGAAGGTCCTTGAAATCCCGCGCCAGAAACTAAAACGGTAAGTGGGGGAGGAAATGAGGAAGGAAGTGAGGAAGGAAGCGGGGAAGGAAGTGAGGAAGGAAGTGAGGAAGGAAGTGAGGAAGGAAGTGAGGAAGGAAGTGAGGAAGGGAGGAAATGAGGAAGGAAGTGAGGAAGGAAGCGGGGAAAGAAGCGAGGAAGGAAGTGGGGGTTGGATCATCACGTGATACATCCTTGGGCACTGGAACTTCGAGTTCATTTGCAGGTTGGAAGTAGCTCCAGACAAAGAGAATAGCTCCTCCTCATCCACTTTAGGTCAATGTATCCTGGTGCCCCATTTCGGGGCATAACTTGCGTTGACGCCAGCAGCGCAGAGTGAAAAATGAATGATCCTCTCTCCCCTGCAACTGAACAGGCTTTGTGCAATTTGTTCTTTTCCGAATCCAAAGCTTATTAGGCTTGTTTCCTCGATGTTCATGTCAAATAATGATTCAAACCAGAGGTTAGTGTGGCAATTACTCTCGGTCCCCCATCCACATACTGCCCTAGCACCATGGAGTCCGTACTGGGGCTGTATGAAGGAGCGGATGTGACAGATTATGGATGGTGGCCGGCCTCACGCCGACCTCTAATCAATACCGATGATTGGAGATATGAGTACACCATGGACATGCATGATTCCGCGGCTGAACCGGCGAGCCTCAATTGGTCGGCCGCATGTAAGCCAGTCCAGGCCAAGTCTACATCAAAACAGCAGTACCAACAGTTCCATGGTAATCTTGGTAATCTTGCGGCTGCATCTAACAGAGAATGGAGTGCTTGCATCAGGACTAAGTCAATCCTAAGTTGGGATGCATGGGACCTTTTCGATAATATGCATCCAGGCGTGTACGTCTGGATCTCTACTCGGTCGAGAGAGAAGCATATGGTTCTCTAAAGGGTGGCTTTTCCACCTAGGTGAGCGACTCAGACTCTTCCCAACCGTTGATCTCAATCAGCTAGCAACGGTTTACAGCTTGATCCAGATCAGTTTAGTGAGTACAGGATGAAAGTGGTTGAGGCCCTGGACGATGGAGGGCGGTCGGCTTCAAGCTGGCCTCTGATGAAGGAGACACGCGTAGACCATGTTCGTGTTGGTCGTGGGGGAGGGTCTCACCCCTGACAGAAGCGGTAAGCCTCACTCTATCTGCTTACATGACTGGCTGGTTTAGGGGAAGCCTAGGGTACGAGGAACTGTGAGAGGAAGGACCCAGTGCATATCTCTGAGGTCTCGTTCCGTTCAATCAAGCGTCATCAGAAGTGCCAACTCATGCAGGAGCACCTGCATGTTCATGCACAGCACCGACTTCAAGCGTTGCAGGGCAATGCTGTGAGCTGAAAACCCCATTCAATGCCACTACATACTTGCTCGAGGTTAGCCCCATGGAAGGTGCCAGCAGGCCAGCAAGCATAAGAATGCGCACGTTCGTCCTCGCTGAACAACTGGACTCGGTCAGCCTTACTTCGCATTTCTTCACACCTCGTTCCCTTCAACCTGCTACGTGCAAACGGACACTCGAAGCCTCGAGGGAGGATTCACTTCAGGAAGACCAGTCACCAACTCAGACTCTCCCCATCTGTGGTTCCTTCAATCCAACAAGACGTTGACAGTCTAGTTGTCAGTCACCTAGAAACATCGTTCCATACGTTGATGCTGACGCTTAGGTTTGGACTCCTCTGTACGGATATCCCCCGATACAACCGCGTTCTCCCTACAATATGCCGGAGGGTACCAATCCACCCCAGGGCGCTAAAGACGGCGACGAAAAAGAACGAGGGTCATCGGATCAAGCCCCACCGGCTGATGAAGGTGAATGGATGGGCACTCCCAAGCACATGAGTCCAGACTCTGACCACCTCCAGATCCTATCTCTGATGACAACATAGAAAACCTTTCTTTCACCAACGTCCTGGTTTATACCGGACCGAGGAGCTAGCTAGATAGTTATGATACACGGAGTTTCGCCAAAATATAACCGATCGGTGTTTGAGGCCAGAAGCGGACATTTTCGTTCAGCAGATACATTGTCTGAGAGTCCCAAGTGTCCATTGCCAGGCTTGCTAATCAATCAATTCAATTCAATTCTGGCCAAATTGCAGTTGATTGATGCGGCTCTGCGGAGGAGCAGATTGATATTGATTACTATTGATCAATTTAGGGGTCGATTGACATTGATTGTAATTGATTGACAGATATTACTAAACAGAAACCTTCAGCGCTGATTGCCCATCAGTTACCAAGCGCGGTGACATATGCTACGGCGGAGCCGACTTACCACTACTTTAACAAATCTATCACCCCCCGCCTGTCCCAGTCCGCAAGGCACAAAGACGCCCCAATTATATCGCCTCCCAGCCTCGCACGGTTCGCCGGCGTCAGGAGTCCCGTAAGGCTGAAAATTCGTTCCGGTTCATCCGACATACAAGGTATTGATAGGATATCAAGGGCCATCTGTGAGAGGTGAGGCCACACACTACGCTTGCTAATCCAGTACGCGATTGGATCTGTACAAGCCAAATGCTCTGGATCATCTGTCCGTGCAAGATAGTGGTCGTATTCATCCCGTTCTTCTTCCAGTTGGGCCGCAGGACATGTTAGATTATCAAGGAAGTCGTTGAGGCCCGATGCCACCACAATTCTGCGCCGCTCTGGAGGTCGCTCTGGTTGAATGGGAATAACACGATGCTTGTACTCAGCTTCCCATAGCTGTCTGACGTCACCCCTAGCCTTGTCACGCCAGTCTGGCCTGTCGTTCCAGAACTTGTCAACGAAGCTCCACTTCATGCGAGGATGTAGCACAACAGCTGCCACATATATGGGCGAATCGTCCGTCAATCCATAGTACTTGTCAAGCTTCATCCAGGCCTGGTTGATATTGTAACGGAAGTGTTGTTCCTTATGATCTTTGTATCGCGTCTTGAACTCTTCCAGATGTTGAAGTAGGAACTCGTACGTAGGGAGTATGTCCCATACTCGACTCCCTGACGCAGTGCCAGGATTGCCTTGCATACGGGTTGTAGCCTCTTCAAAGGGCTTGAGGACTTCAAGATAGATTGTAAGAGTGTGCCAGTCGTCATCTTCAAGTGCATCATCCACAATATGAGGCTTCTCCCGCCGCCTCGCTGGAGGTTCTCGGGTGCTGTTGTGTGTGATCTTGTTCCAGTACTGCTGCCAGGCTTGGACCTCTGCGCCGATCATGACCTCAATAGGTTTCCGAAGCAGCAGTCCCCGCTCTATCTCAGCCTTGTTGGAGTTCCAGCGGGTATCGTTGGCGAGAACTGGATCGTATGTGAGCTTCCTTTCCGCATCTGGATCGCTAGCAGTGATATATACGGCGCGCTGGTGGGCGTGTAATTGTTTGAGTCTCTCACTAGAGCTCCCTAGCCACACCATGATATTGTGAAGCTTTCCAACTGGACCCGCCTTGCGCCACTGCTTCATCTTCCTTAGAAAATCATCAGCAATCTCCTCTGTATCCTCGGCAAATCCGTCCGGATCTTTGCCAAAAAGAAGCGCCCGTGCGACAAGATTGATCACATGGCCCATACAGCGAAGACGGCGCCATGCTTTATCGAAGCTGAAGTCAGCAGACAGGTCCTCAAGACACGTATCATTCTCCGTTGCGTTATCTGCAACAAAATATCCGATCTGGTCCTCAGTGATTGCAAACTCTGCAAGAACCGCCTTTACCCGTTCTGCAATCCTAATACCGGTGTGGCCGGTAGACTGCTCAGGTAGGTCAAGTAGGAATGTGCGGAACGTGTTGTCGGCGTCAATAAAGTGTACAACAAGTCCTATTGCACATTAGCTTCTTATTATAGTGTGGATCTATCCTCACATTCTGAGATGGTCCCATGGATAAAACATCTCAGAGGCTGGGGACATGAAATATATAATTACCTGCAAAGCATTTCATAGACCTGCTTGTCCAGAGGTCAAACGCCACATGAATCTTCGTCTGAGCCGCATGGAGCAACTCCGTGATGATTCCTTTGTTGCTCGTGTACTCCTCAATTATCCATGCCCGCATTGTTGTATGGTGTGGGAGGCAGTGATTTGAAGCCGTTAGGGGGTTCGCGTACTGGCAGAGATCTCGGAAATATTCGTTTTCGAGTTTGTGAAACGGAATTTGATCACGAACAACCCAGCGAAGAAGACGCTTCTTCCACTGATCCGGTTCAAAGGTTGAGTTGTAGTGATTCATAATCCGCTGATCGCGTAGATTGTTCGCGTTAAGGCCAATGGGCTCGAAAAAAGTGTGCCTAGGCCGCTTCGCCGCTGGCTCACCATCCTTATCAAGGTGGTGATATTTGAGCATGTGGTTCTTGATGTTCTCAACGCCCCTGGAAGCGAACAAGTACGACTTATGCGGCTTCTTTTGATGGCAGCTCTTGCACAACCAGAAGCGATTCTTCTCATCTGTCCCCTTCTGGACCTCAAAACCGTGCTCCCAGTACCAGCCGCGTCGATCTGACGTGTTATTTGGTCGAATATAGCCAGGTATGCGACCCCAATTGAGCCCTGCATATGCGTCATCGTATGGTGGGGGTGGCGTGTTGTCAATAGGCACATCACTGCTGTGGCCTGACGGTCGCTGCAACTCGGAAAGTGCTGGAGGATCTGTCATGGCAGTGGAAAGGGACGTGGCTGATAACTGATTGTCAGAAGGCACGTAGTCAGACATTTGGACATCTTGTGTAGATAGTAAACAAACAAGGTAAACAATCGTCTCTGCTGTTAAGGCGGGGCAGGTCTCCTAGACGAGCCATTCAGAGGCCGTATTTGTCTTGCAGGGGCCTCCAGATTGGCCAATCCGATACAAGCAGCCCCGATCCTCAGGGACACTCACCTACCCTAGGGCCAAAACTAGGTATACGGTAATGAATCAACGGGAATCAATCAATGGGCACCTACATTGAATTGAATTGCATTGACTTATGTAATCTGGAATCCAGGATTGAATTGAATTGAATTGAATTGATTCAATAATATTGCATCAATATTGAAAGCCGTTGATTGATTAGCAAGCCTGTCCATTGCCATACACCCACATTCTTTCGGTATGTCCGAGCACATTTCGCACGGTTCACCCAAAAGTACCTCGCGTGTTTCTTGTGTGATAGGTATGACCACATAGACCATTCCAACTGATATCGATATATGCCCACTCTTGTGGTAGATTGCTCCACAAGATGAGACCGTCCAATGATCTTT
>JAGMUU010000090.1:0-17042 GCA_020744375.1 Dactylonectria estremocensis | reverse complement strand
CGATGATCTACCTCGTCCTTATTGTACGATCTCATGAGCGATTTTATCTCCTGTGGTTTTCGTCGCCCTTCGGTCTGCAGCCGCCACATGCGAGTTTGATTCTGTACTAACACGAAGTCCTGAAGTTTCAAGTTGATTTGCCCTGCGGCATCTCTGAAGGATGTAGTGGTTGTGATGACCCGCATGGTTCGAGATTGTATTGGACTGAAGGGTTGATAGAACTCAGACGCCGGAGGATGGGCTTTTATTTGAGAATTCACCGGACCATCGTACTAAACAATGTTGCAGTTGTCGAGTATGACGGGCCTAGCCGAGCTTGCGCTTGAGAGATCACCTTGATGCTTCGTTGAAAAGTTAGGCCTCAAGTCAGTCGATGTGGAACCACCAGGTTTTAAATGTTTGTCATGTGACATAGCGCGTGACCTGTTTCGAGCAACGGATGCCAGGACATGATGAGGCTTCATTAGAGTACAATTGATGATAGTTAACCTTGCAAAAGTAAATTCAAGTAGCTATATTGATACGAAATCAGGCTATACATGTGCGAGTCCGCCTTAGATATCTTTGCCTTCGTAAGAACAGGAAGCTAGAAGATGTTGACATTACTTCCGAGCTGCATTAGGATTTGAGATGCTTTGTAGATGTTGGTTAAATATTTTCACTCAAAGTTCTTGCGTCTGCCTTTGGTATTAATCATTCTTTGAAGCCCATGTCTCTCTTATCACCATCACTCAGGCCACCCATAATCCCCAAGTCAGGTTCATCATCGGAGGGGGGCGGTGTAGGAGGAGGAGGAGGAGGAGAAGGAGGAGGAGGAGGAGAAGGAGGAGGAGGAGGAGGAGGAGGAGGAGGAGGAGGAGGAGGAGGAGGAGGAGGAGATCCTTTCTTATCTCCGTTACAAGGGCCTGGCTCGCTCATGCTGAGAGGTCGACAGGACGTAGATATACGCCTAAAGGTGGGTTGCTTAGTAAAGCTCGTTAGGGCGCTGGTGGTTGGGCATTGTCAGTGCACTGAAGGAACGGCGTGGCTTGCTTCGGAGAAGAGATTGAAATGGCTACCTACTGAAGATATGGTAGGGAGGTGTATCAAGAAAGCAGTTGGTTGTGTTAGGTTTGTGCGTCACACAGCCTTACGTGAGGCTAAAGGCAGGTGGTAGAGACTCGAACACCCAGGAGCACAGGAACAATCGATCGTGCTTGAATCAAAATCGAATTGGAGTCCAGAACTTGATCTTAGATGAGGCGAGCGTTAGATCTTATACCCGTGAGAGCATTTAGCCAGGCCCTAAGGTCTGCGGAACTCCAAGCCGTCCCGGGATGATAGGACGGGCCACTTCGTTCGCCAACACATCAAGCAACCCTGCAATAGCAAGATGCAACTACGATGAGAACCGATCAATCAACGATCCCACAATATCAACTCACAGGCCATCATATGCGGCCTCTCTCGTTTGCTCAGCCTGGAATTTCAGTTCGTTTATGCAAGTGATCGGAGGCGTCCCCATGGCAAGCCGTCAAGACTACAGGGCGGTGTTGGCCAAATGTGACGTGCACTTTTCCTGAGAATATCAGCCCGGTCAGCAAAGTGGTCGCATGCGTCTGTCCAATTGGGGCATATATTCCCTTCCCCAACCCCTAACAGACACTATTGAGAGCTCATGCATTAGCCATTGATGAGCAGTGATGATCTTGATGAACGGCGTTCCCTGATATGTGGGCCAATGATCTTGACTACGGATGTAGTTGTGGGCGGAGCGCTGGGTGGAGCGCTCTCCCCGGTTGTCAATCCATGTGCTGTGATGTGCTTTTTCCATTGATGGTTGGTCCAACCGGTTGCGATCCTGTAAGCCACCGGAGCTGCCAAGGGTGTTCAATGTCGTGTAATGAGATCAACAAGGCTCGCTGGTTCCATGCAGAAACGAGACCTCTTACACCCATTCACATCATGCAGATTTATGATCTTCGCTTCTCCATGGGGTCGTAGGAAGCTCTCATGGTTCAGTTGGCCCCCAAAGTGTAAATTGGCCAATGGGTGTACCGAACGTTGTCTCAAATAAATACAGCCAGGAGCTGGTTGGAGGGACTAGATTACACCTCAATAAGACGAAGTCACACTGTAGGTGGAAGCCAAGGGTGAGTTGTTGATGCAGCCAACAGCCTCACTGGGATAATGATCCGTAGTTCGAGTGTGGTTATGGGCGGATTCAGTGTATGGTTTCCTCGTCTGTCGTCACTATATACGATTATTCTATACATGGCCAACTCAAGCCTTACATTAGGCCTGCTTTTAGGCACGAAGATCAACCATGTTTATGACTACAAATGTATTCAGCCGATGAGTAGACTGTTAGATTAAGCTATGGAATAATGATTGCAACTCTCCGGATGGGAGAATTGTTGCCAGTCGTCTCTTCCACGAACCTTCACTGATGTACCAAGACTCCCTCCTGCAGATCAGTCCATATTTTACATGGACATGATGTTGGCGGGCTCTGGATTGGGGTTCTTAGACAACCACTCTCTACTCTAGACTTTGGCTTAATGCGAGGCTCATCATCTCTCAGAGTACATACAACCACTAGCAGGCGCTCATTGTCGCCAGGTCCAGCCATGAGCGCATGCCAAGCCTTCCCGCTACAGCACTCATGTATTGCATTCTTTGACCGTGAGTTACTGTCCCTGAGTTCATACATGGCTGCGCGGCAGACAATGCGTTATACGGGGTAAGTTAGCAAACCGTCCGCACGCACCGGGCTGAAAGATAGAGGTCCCACACCGTAACCTAGCTGTGTTTCTTGCTTCGGGGGTTCGGGGTTCGTGTGACCGTTGTGTGCCCATTTGTGTTTGTGTGCAGTGTGTTGTGTGTTGTGTGCCGTGTGTTTGTGTGTTCGTGTGTCGTGTGTCGTGTGCCGTGTGCCGTGTGCCGTGTGCCGTGTGTCGTGTGTCGTGTGCTGTGTGCCGTGTTGCCGTGTGCCGTGTGTCGTGTGTCGTGTGTCGTGTGCTGTGTGCTGTGTACTGTGTACTGTGTTGTGCGACGCTGCATACATGGGGAAGCACGGTTTTGGAAACGCGAAACCTTCGCGCTCAAAGCACCCTCATCACTGCCGACCAATGACTGGCCAACTGATCTGTCAGTGACTGCCAGCAGCCAACAAATATCAGGCTAACCGATCTAAGCTCAAGTATCTCTACCTATCATACGATCTCCCTTCGCAGCGCCCCATAGCAATGTGCAGGGGGGTCGCTTAGACGTGGCATGCAACGAGTCTTATCAGTCGGGTTATCTCCTTATCGATAATATCTCGATAAGGACTTGCAGCAACTACCCTGGCTGATCCCATACCCATCTGTTCCCAGCTTGCCTCAAAAGCCATGTCATATCAATGTTGCTGCCTAGGTTGCAGAAAGGACATTTCCCCGCATCCGACGGGTTATAAAACAATGCCATTCCCCTGTTCATGTCCTGCACTTAGGTCTTTGGTACCATCGCATGCGTCTTGTGGCTGGACATCTCAAAGACTATACCTTCAGCGTTTTACTGCCGTATCATCAGCTCTCAAGGTTTGTTCTCTGCTCGGTGCCTACACGTCTGGAGCCCTTACTTGGTATAGATGAAGCACGATACTCCCACTGTCCTCGTTGACAAATGTCACTGGAACTCAGCCCAACCAGACGGGACACCAAAGAAAACTTGGGACTGTATGCAACCCCATTGCGAAGATTCGATCAATTACTCGCCACCGAAGAAATAGCTGGATGTTCCACTAGCATCTAGTGGTCAAGGACGACAGCAGGACAGCAGGACGACAGCTTCAACAGCTTCAACAGCTAGCACCGAATTAACAGCTGCAAAGAAAAGAACCAGAACGGGATTCTTTAGATGTAGATATCTTGCCATAATTCTGAAGCTGCATTTTATGTTTCTTGCTGTATATAACTCTCATGTGGTCGACTAGTGAGCTAGGCGTATGATGTCAGTCAGGCAGTAACGGAGGATTATGCCTTTTAGGCCATTGGGTAAATTGAGTGATTGAATTAAGCCATAAGAACGGTCTAGCTGCAGTTGTGGCCCTTATGTCCTGCTACAATCCCCTGACATCACGGGAAAATCAGGTGGTGGGCGGACATCGTCGCTCACCGCGGCAGAATGCGGTAGCGTGACCTAGTCGCACGTATCGGCGGCCAGCATGAAGAAACGGATCGGCCAGTCAGCATCGCGCATTGAGATCAAGGGACAGAAGTTGCAGGGCAACATTTCGCCGGACAAACGTCGTGGATTGGCATGTCTGCCGAAAATCCCCATCAGGGCCTGCACAGGACGACCCAAAGAACGATCCAACACACTCATCCTCGCGAGTAAGGGTGAGGCCCGGCGCCACCTAAGCTTGTGCAATCAACATGATGACGCGACGTCCAGTCTGCTTCTGAGAGCTCTGGGTACGCGATCCGAATGATGCGAGCAACGTTTGGGATACTCGATAGGGGTCTGGTGACGCTGATCCTGGAGTCGCAAATGTACTAGAAGCATATAATCTCGACTGGATCGACGGGGATGGATTTCGAGATGGTCGATTCTCGTTTCTGATGTCGGGAGACCAAATCGTGTAGAGGGAAGTTTGCAACATTGCGCGCGGGATGGGATGGTGCTGTCATGGAAGCGATTCATGGAAATTGGCGCAAATCAGCGGGTCAGTATGGTCCGTGCGTCCATCATTGTTAGGCCAAAACTTAGACAGCCACATGTCACGAGTATGCATACCCCGCCATTCGTCCGAGGCCGAGATTTTCGGGCACCAAGTCTTTTCTTGCCACTGAACATTACCTGAGCAGGAGCATGGCTTCAACTTGTTCGCTTCCAGCAAAGGACGCAGAAGTATCCATTCGAAAGACCGGCGTCTTTCGTGTGGAAGATGCTCCATTAGGAAGACGGGTCGCTGAGTTTAGCGAAAGAGGTTTACCGACAAGGACGGAATTTGGCTTGGAGTTCTGTGCGGAGAACACTCTGGACAATCGGGTCAGTCAGTTCGATGGCAAGGCCTCCTCGACGTTTCCTAGTGTTTAATGCTTTCTAGGACATACGGACTGTCATTGAATCCATCCTCGACCGACCTCGCTGGGGGCTTCTCAAAATATACAGCGACAAACTTCCTTCCGATTCTGCGTTCTTCTTCCACAACCCCAGTTTCTACTACAACCAACCGACGCCGCAAATACCTACTCTTCTCGTCCAGCTATGGAGCCCGGGGTCGCAAATGGTTTTTTACGAGGGCTCGCACCTGCAGAACATAAATCCAATGGAATCGAAAAAATGGGGCCTTCTCACGCTACCTTGTGTGCAGATGAGAAGAGACGGCATCACTGAGACTCCGGTTGGAATGGCGGAGGGCGGATTGTAAGATTGCTATCAAAACTTCCTGATTCCGGATCCTTACATCTCGCAGAGCCATTATGGATAGTCGACTCGGCTTCACTATTCCCCAGGGGTATGTCGTTAATATTGGATTCGCGACAGAGTCAGAGATTCAATTTTGGGCTAAGATGGAACTGCCCGACTCGGAGGCTCTTAGGGCAAAAGTTGATGAATTGAGACGTAGAAGGTTCGAGACCAACTTTACATTCGTGAAGGAATTGGATGCGGCAAACGCACGGAATAAATAGTTGATTCGAGATTCAATATAGCCATCATGAATAACCTGGTCATGGACCCCATGGCGCCCGCACTAGTAAGTGCCATGTTCCGTCGTAATACTAGCAGAAGATCTCCTGTCATGTGTAGAAGATGGATACTGACTGACCGGTTGGCATGCTGTAGGCCCGTCTACTGTGTGTACGGATAGGGTTGGAGCTCGTTGAAGTGAATGCCCGCTCTGCATGCTCATGAAATCAGCTGGATATAGAGCAGGCCCATCCACCGTGTGCACGGATAGGGCCGGAGCTCGTTGAAGCGAATTCGCGCTCTGCATGCTTATGTAGGTGGCTGCATATGGAGCAGGCCCATCCACGGTGTGAACGGATAAGGCCGGGGCTCGTGGAAGTGAAATCGCCGAAGATAGAAAGGATGATCGCGGAAGGGCTGTCTCATACTGATCTGCCGTGCCACTAAGATTGGCGTAGGCTGACTCTGAATTGGAGACCGCCGACGGGAAGAAAGTTTCAGCATTATCGCTCCCCCTAGGCCCGAGATCGTGCTCCCGTAGCAGATGAGATGAGTCGCTGCCAGGAACGGTCGACTCAGAAGTAAAAGGCAGTGTGTCTAAAAGACTTGACCAAACGCTTGGGGAGTCAAAGTTGTTTGCTAAGAAGAATTAGCGTTATAATCAAGAAATTTAGGATTGAAATGCAGACCTGAGGTACCAGCGACGTTTCCAGAATCAACCTGAAGAGAGGCATGTTCAGTTGGAGCCTCATCCGAGTCACCTTCAACAACCCGTCCTCTTTTCGCTGGTGGTAAACTATCCGCTTCCGGCTGTCGACCTCGTTTTCTGTTTGCACAGCTGGCAACCGTTAAATTCTTTAACGCGTCCTGCTCGCTGTTGTTCAACGCCGAATGAAGCTGAGAGGCCGCCGCTCTAGACATATTTTCCCGTCGCTTTCTTGCCTCCTTCATTATCTCTCGGAACGTACCATTATTCTTTCGGTCACGGGTCTCTTGACATTCGCTATAGTGTCTCTTGACTTGCGATACCAAATCCATGTGTTTCCCACAGAAGTCACAGATCTCGTCACAGTGGACGTCTGTTCTCGTGTCAGCCTAGGCTCATTGTGCTCGAACTTAAAGGGCAAGTGAAGTATTACGGATATCGTAGTGCCGTTGGAGACTCTTACGATCAAATGGCCCTTTATCGCAGTCGAAACTGGGACAGGGAATGGTTCCCTTGTTGCCCAGCCAAACATCGGTGTCGGAGCCATCTAACTTTTCGTGGCCAAAGTCATCGGGATGGCTCATGCAAAGAAGTAGAGCCTGTATCGAGCTCGCTAATCGAGACTAAAAGCCATCAATACGATGAAACCGCGATTACAGATGGCCAATACAAACCTGGCAAGAATCGACGTCCTTGATCGCCCGAGATATTCGAGACCGCAACACCGTCAATCAGATTCACGCTTAATTGGACTTTGAAAACACTAACTTGATGTTCTTTGATGTGTTCCTTCAACGCTTCACTGGTATTGAAATCCCTGTGGCAATCCTGGCACGGGGGCATTTTGTCCCGCGTCGCTGATGTGATTCGTGAAAGAGATGTGGAGGTGCAAGATGGATTGAGGGATAGTCGTGACCTCCCTTCAACGAGTCTCCTCCTCGCTCATCACGTGTTTCGGGCATCAACGGCTCGCCAAGACCCCGCCAAAACCCGGCAAACCGCCACCTCTATTTATTCCCCCAAATTTCTTCTGGAGCAATCTGTCTTTCCCGCATCGCGCAAACCAGAACCCATCCACCGAGATATCACCTACTTTAACAACGCGTTCGTGCTCCTCATCGTGTGGATATTTTTTCTTAAATTTAACTTCGGGCTTTCTAGCACTGTGGTATTGACCTGTCTGATCCACGGAGCACAAGATGGCGGAGCAATGTACGCTATGCGGCGGTAGTGGGAAGCAGGGTCCTTACGATTGTGGTCTCTGCGGAGGCCCAAAGGAGGCACCAAAACAATGAGTCATATCGAATATAAAGGATGTTAAGAGGATCGTAGCCATTTTATTTTCAATCATGCGGAGGCAGCATCGCGGAGCACTTGGAAGGGATGGAATTACCTCTCTATTGGCATAATTATTTACGCATTTTGTCTGTTTATGGGTTTTATCGCAGCTCCGTGACGTCAACTTAAGCGTGACATTTTGATGTTATCTATGATTGGGAATGCCATGCCGATCAGGTTATCCTCAACAAGGCGTTTAGTATTGCCGGCGATGGCTTTCGAGTACGGTATTCACAGCTCGTCTGGCCTGCCCTAGTGAGCCCAGCTTCATGGAGTCTCTGGCTGGACGAGAGGTGCCGGTGGATATCCGCGATGTCTGCAGATTCAGCACCCCGCCTCAGTCGACGGAGGCCCAAAGACGATTCACTCCTGGGGGGCTTGCTTGGGAGCGCGCGCCGGCCTGCCTAACGCCGGCAAAGGTGCATTCATGCTCCGACTCTGTCACTGGGATTCCATGGCCAGATATTTTCCACTAAGGGTTGGGCATTTCGCCGAATATTAGCCACAATCTGTAATGATACCGTTTTTTATCAGTACCGTTTCTAATTTACTGCCGACCTTTGTGGGCCCTGTTCTCCAACAGTCATACTCACTTACCTGAATTGCAATTAAAAGAAGCACGGGACATTTTGTCGATTCAAAGTCTAGTTCCTGCAGGGTCCTTTTTTTTTTTGCTCCTTATTTCTCTTACTGTTTTTGGTTCTCACTCCACCTTATACTACGCACGTCTTTAATTGAAGCATACGCTCTCGAAAACATCCATCTGGTGATCCGTCTCAGTTCACGCCCGGTATGCAGATCATAGATCGCTACGAAACACGCAAGAAAATTGACGGCAAATTCCAATTCTTCTGCGTCAAGGTCATTGTTAAGCAAAATGGCGAGTACTATATTGGCAAATGGAACGACCGAAAGCGGCCACCAGATGATTTCTCTCAACTCGAAGATGTCAAAATCATTACCACAAAAGGCAGGGGCCCAGCACTACAGCCCCACTGGACGACGAGCATACCACCAAGAGGTGATTGTTACCTGAAAAAGCCAAGCCTTGAAGAGTATTTGGATTCTGGGTTGGAAGCACACCTTGAACACGAAATTGAGATGTGTGAACTTGTTAAGCGACATCCGCACCCCAACCTAGCTGTCTACTACGGCTGCTTAAACATACAAGGAAGGGCATTAGGTTTGCTTTTTCAAAAGTACGAAGAAACGCTTCTTGAGAGGGTCAATCCGCAACGACTATCTAAACGCCACTTTGTTGCCAGCAGTCGGCCGTTAGTACGGTGTCATATGAGGCACTGGTTTGAGTCCTTACGAAGCGCTCTTCAGCATTTGCACTCTATGGGCTTTGTTCATAATGATATAACACCTGCGAACATCATGTTAGATCAGAACGACTCACCCATGATCATCGACTTTGGTAGCTTATGTGGCGTAGGAGAGTCGCTGCAGCACACCAAGCGGACCCATGGATGGCACAATGAAACTGTCGCTCATGCGGCGAGAGAAAATGATCTTGACGCTCTTGGGGAGCTGGAAACGTGGTTATTTGGGTCGGTTGAGGATTTGAAATTTGCCGGATAATCGTAAGGGGTCGTGCACCTATGGTGGTTTTCGAGTTGGGCTGAGTCGTCGTTGAGGTTGCACTCGGTCGTTCTCCGATGCAGTTATCAGCGGGTAGCGATAAGACAATGGGCTCTCAAGTTAGAGGCAGGATCAAGCCAAGCGAGGCAATGCAGGTTGAGCAATCAAGATCACTGTCTATCCTTGATGTGTACGCGAATACTCCGATTTTAGTCTGAATGAATGCTTAAGTTTAGAAATGAAACCGATCCAATCGAGTCCATAACTGGTATCACTAGAACGACTATAATACGAAACTGGGTAGCAGCAGGCCCCGCGCATAGCTATCGCTATCAAATATATTTGACTACGATACCTCCAGCTGGTGGGTGTGACCATGAGCCACGGCCATCTTAACGGAGCAATCGCTGTAGCCACTAGCATCTGTTCTTGCTTGGGATGCTGACGCACAACTGCCCTGACACCTTACTACCAGCTTCCGAACGGACTAACTCCTTTGCCGCCTGGTTTCGGTCAGTCGTCGCGGAAGACACACGACAACGGTCCCCGCCAGTGATCCGACTCAAGAGCAGCTCCCGTTGGGATACTGCTTCTCGCCAGTACAGTATTAGTGTGAGATTGGAAAAGCACTGGCCTTAATTCCCTACCGCAGGCTACATGTAAAATAATACATCCGGGACTCGAGTCGCGATCGTTATCTTGCTATCTATTCGCCAACACTTCTAGGTCCTCCCGGGCTTTGCGAAGGATATCCTTAATCCGAGAATACAATCCGTTGTCCTCTTTCTCCCATCTTATGCCATAGGGCCAGGGTGATCAGAACGGCTGCGATGTGTGGATCTTCTACTTCATTTGTTGGTCGGAGACGGCATTGCTGCTTCTGTCGAAGGCTAATTAGTGATCGGCGGGTTCACTCTTGCATTCCCTTGTCCTAGTTTTAGCCATTGAGAAATGAGAAATGGATAGCGATATGCATACCGCTGGATGATATTGTTCTCACCACTTGATCCACCTGTCCCACGGCGTCCGCACTTGTCGATTTTGACGTTTGCCATTGGGGTGGCCAATGTTCATCGCCCATCCAATCCATCCCAACCACTTTTATCCATCTCCTTCATCGCATACACCCGTCACCCCAAGTCCCTGCGTGCTTGCCGTAGAATGTCTTTCATTCGAGAGTAGAGCCTCTCATTCTCACGTTCCCATGGCTTGTCCTTAGGGAACACGGCCTTTCGCACCACGTTCAACCATGGAATGAGTGGCATATAATAAGGGGTGGTGTGTCGGTTATCGTCTTCATAAAAAGTGCTTCCTTCGCAACCGTGCCTAACTTCAGTTTGGCTAACTCTTCCATGTCCACGTAGTTCCACTTATCGAATTGTGGAACAACCCTTCCCTGGTTTGCTCCATCGTAGTGAATGCATATCCAGAAGAGCACCCAGAAGAACGACTCCAGGTCGTGCATGAAAGAATGCTGTTCACCTAGAAGTGCCCATATGGCCATGAATGCCCTCGTGCCTGTCTTCCCTTTGGTTCCCGAGGCGCCTTCTCGTTGGGCTTTAATGGCGAGGTCAAGATCAATCAGGAAAGCTCGCCTGGAGGGGTTTTCGTTGTCTCCATTGATCATAAGGTTGTTTATAGAGATGTCTCTGTGAAGAAGGCCAGCATTGTGCAATGACTCATGTCCTTCAATGCAGCCTTCTAGCGCGGCAAGCAGAGCCACGCGAGAGCTTGCTTTGTAGATTGGTTTCCCATAGTCACGAAGAATCACCCGCCGATGTACTCGGTTTGGCAGCGCTTCGACACTTGCCTTGGTTGGAGATGCTGAACAGGATCGCTTGCTCGGCGGAGAGGGGCGTCAGTTTCGCTGGACGGTCGCTTCACGCCAGCGCTGCTGCTTCGCCCTTTGCGGGAAACACTGGACTCGCTCGTGGATGAATATGACTTGGACGAGGCCAACAAAGAGCTTGACATGCTCTGTAGCACCGACTGGGGAGGGGAGAAACCGACCGAGGACAGAGCGCTAGGAATGGGGAGGAAGAGGAAACATTCAGCTGAAGAGTTTGAAGTCGAAGCCAAACGAGGATGCGAGGGGCCAGCGAAGAACAAGACATTGGCACACAAGAGGAAGAAGAACAAGCGAGCCGAAGAACTCGACGCCTTCCGCCAGCTTAGCTCTAAGGTCAACTGTTTGAAGCCCACGGAACCCGGTCTCGAAAAACCATACCAAGAGCTGAAGCAGAGAGTCAGCTTTCTGATAGCTGGCAAGTTTCTCGCCAGCGAGACCCAATCGGGCATTGACATGCTCAAGATATCGTGCAACGGCAGCATCGTCTCCACGTACCAGCCTTTTGGGGTATTGATCGAGTATCGGCGAAGGCGAAACGACGATCAGGGCGAGCGATTGGCAGAAGTCTTCGACGACCTCGCAGGAATACGCCACGAAAAGTCCACGAAAGAACAAAAGAGTACAAAAAGCGATGTTTGGTCACATAGCCTGCTGTCTGAGAGTGCTCGGGTAGTACAGCGATGTCGAAACCCGGAATACTCCTCAACCGGAGACCCAGAAAAAGAAAGAAGGCTGAGGGAAAAAGAAAAAAGGCCAAAGCTACTGAACAAAATCATCAACAGGTTCTGGTGATGGTATCCCTTGCATGGTCTGCAGAGGGGCATTGTTCGAAGACGACTCTCCTTGAACTTCAGCCCCGTCTTCAAACTGAAGTGAGCCCTCCGGAGCAGAAGTGGCCTCAGCTTTTATGCGTTTTCCTCGCCGGACTAGGTTATCACCGGTGATGTTCACATCCAGATCGCGCTCGACAAGCTCTCGCCGGCAATCGATCTGTTGTCGTTTTGGCAGCTCTCCCTTACATTGATGTTGTATGAATGTGCTTGCTCTCGTAAATTTGTCCGAGCAATCGCCACAGGCTCGATTCCATCGGTAATCTGATCAAGATCCATTAGTGATCGGCTTGATTATAGAGCAGAGAAACTGGGGCCGTACGTGTGAAGCGGTGTCGGACGAGGTCTGAATCTTTCACGAATCCCGATTTACAGCCTCCTTCTGGGCATAGGAACCGCCTTGTTCGCCGTGTAGAGTGCTTCTCTCGGTTTGTGAATGGTCGATGGCCTCCTTCCTCTTGACCCTGAGGCACAGGGCCTACAGTTCTGCAACATGATTCGGAATCCGTAGCATCGTTGCGGGGTTCACAAGCTTCGCTGGGTTCCCGTCGAAACAGATCTTGGACCAGTGAAGTGATTTGGGACTGTGTCACGTCAGAGAGCTTCGACTGGGCCCCACGCACGTTCTTACCTGGTGTAGCGAAAAGTGCCCAAGATGGTCCTCCTTTGATGTAATATTCTCCGAGCAAACATTGCACTTAATGGGATATCCTACCATCTTATGAGGTCTCCGAATGAAGTACGTGTTTCGAGAAACCGGGCAGCTCCAGGTTCAGGTTCAATTCCTACTCGGTTTTAGCCGCCATTCCACAGCAGCCATGCCCGGTAAGCGGGGTTTGGCTGACAGCCGAAGCGCCCCGAATATTTGTCCGTGGTGCCCCACTTCGCCAACGCCATCTGGCGTTTGGCCAGCTGCCCCCAAACTTCCCGCTTTTTACTCACAAACCTCTTCTCTACATCAGCCAGCCAGCCTCTGTAGATAACGGTTCGAAATGCTAATGTACATATCGTTTTGGGCTCCAATGAGGCGAACTATATGCCTCGTATATGGGTCCTCCTACCTACCGTCTCCCCCCAGTGCTCGGCTTGGTCTGATTATGGACTGATCCTGAACTGCCCAAGGATCTGGGTTTGCTCCATGAACTTGACAACCTTTGCTGCTACTCTGCGCTCGCTCAATAATGCCCGGAGGCTTCGATGCCCTGGGAATTGGCCCAATTCCTTGTTTCGAAGTGCGGTGTGCTTCCTGCATTGAAGCAGGATGTGGGCTACTGTTTGCCGTCCTTCGCCGCAGTCGCATCTAGGGTCCGTGATCCCTGGCACTCTTCGTTTGAAGAGAAAGTCGTTCATCCCAATCTTCGGTAATCGGAGGAGTTTGCAGAGCCACCCGTGTTATGAGCTCAAACATGCTGCATCTCACATATTAAGTCTTTATCGCGAGGACTATCACAACAGATGCAGGTAAATGAAAGGAAGAAAAGAATACAGAGGGAAATTGTCCTCCTATTTCTAGTCTATTGATAGTGGCTGCATCTGGCAGCTTGACAGTCTTTTAGCATATGCCGGCGAGTTGGGTACATTTTATTCAACATCCACGGCTCCGAATATAGGACCTAATTGACATAACCTGTATTTATTCTAAGGCAGGAGCTTCCCAACACCGTAAGTGTACAGCCTCCTCGTCATTCAATCTGATGTAGATGTCTTGCCCATAACCATGCGGAGCGTTGTACCTCTTTACCTCAACCGTGGAAACGGTTGATGAGCTATAGTATAAGGCACGAGCTCTCCCACTTGTCCAGTTTTGTAGCTGTTCTAACGGAAGGCATATCTCACGCCCGTGATTGAGTACACCATCGATATTCAAAGTAAAGTCGTGAAAATACTTTTCCAGAGCGGCTCCTGCAACTATTTCACAAGTTTTCCCTTTAATGGACTTATAGAGGCCACCACAGTGAAGCCAATTCGGACCCTCATGGCGGGGGGTTGTCACCAAGAGAAAGTATGGTTTGCCAGTTGACGAATTGCTTTCGGGTTCAATGAGTACAAGGTCGATTCCCTCTTTCGAAGCCTCCTTAGGCCAGCTTGCACTACGGATAATCTGCGCCCAGATTTTTGCGTTCGCGTGTTGAGAATCTGTAAGTAGCGAATGTGCGTGTTTGCGAGTCAATGAGAGGCTCCATTGATCGAAAGGATGCAGCCAGTCAGCTATTCTGTTCCAAATTTCTGTTGGAAGACGATGTGCCATCTCGCTATAAATTCAATATATGTAAGGTAGAGGTGCAGTTGGGAAAGGTCCTCGCAATATATAAGTTACAGCAGAGTTCAGGTCCTAGGGCCGAATGCTGGTTCTGAACTTTTGGCCAGGGTTGGCTACCGTAGGCTTCCTCAAAGCGCTTCATGAACACAAATGGCTGAAAGTGTTGGCAGATGAGTCTGACGTTAATCGAGGCCAAGCTACAACAGTACGCTGGCATCTGGTACATAGTTAGCGAGGCTCAGACAAGAGCGCCCACATCCGCAGGCACGTCCCAACTGGCAAGAATTGGATGAGCGAAGAGTGGTCGAAGCCCCAATGTCCTCTTCCGGCGTCAGCAATCATCCACTTCATCTATGACGCCAAACACTAAGTACAGGTACTGTACATACATAACATAACACGGATCTGGTGAAGCTTTCCGGGAGGCCGTCGGGGAGCCATTAGGTGCTGTGTTAATAAGCCTCTTCTGGCTCATAGAGCAGCCAGCTTGCGGTGGGGTGGATCGTCTGCAAAAAAGCACACAGTCCTATATTTACGAACCTGCAAACATTAAAACACCGCCGAGGAACATAAGCTGGACTGTGATTTGATGTACACTTTTATTATTTCAGCTATCTAAGAACTATGTCGGCCTCTACCCGGCATAGCAACGCGGAGCGTAGGAGGGAAAGAGATGAGTGCTGCACGAAATTGTCACGACATATTAGTAAGTATGAAGTGCATAATGGGATTCAAACCCTGCTCATCTTTCCAAGATGACAGGCTTGACCTGCCAGAACAATATTCCCAACCCTCAATTTGTACCTCAAAAACGGGGTTTGCCATGGAGGAACACTTATGGACCAGTGGGGCCCAAAGGAGTAAGGGAAAAGACACCCTATAGATGTCCATCTGAATAAGACGGAGGTCTTGGCTATTTCCGTATCCAGGTTCGTTTGCGCGCGCCATCCTTTTCACCTCTTCTGGCTCCAGGGTAGCTATTCCTCTCCATGGGAGTGCGTCGCGCAAGCTCCCGCAAATTGTGTCCAACACGTCATCGTCATCAAATAAGTAGCGCGCCTGCACGGATAGTATGTGTGCATTATGGAGTAATGAAGATGGAACACTAAATGGATTGTGATGTACGGAAATGAGCATACTCATCGGCAAAGGCGGGCGTCTTGGCGCCATTCTATAAAACCGTCTGAGAGCTGACTACAACACTCAGGACCGGGAACCTTGTGGCGTACACTACTCTTGGCGCCTGACAGACCCTTCTGGATGTACGAAGGATGGCTGGCAGGTAGCGGATTATTAAAGTTCCGAGAGTCGCCCACAAGATGCGGTCGGATAACAGTGATGTACCTCGGCCCGTTTGAGGTGTCTGCGTTGATGTGATTTCCCCACCTATTTGTGTGCATGCTCCCTTGCCTAGTGCCTTGCAGGGCTATCGGAGATTGCTCTGGAGTACGGGGCACGACGACGCTAGAGCCAAACCAAGCTCGGGCCAGCAATTTGCTCTTGATCCTACCAACCCCGCCTCTTTTTGGCCAATCTCGTATAAGACACTTGGGCAGACACGACAGTGTGGTCCGGAAACTGTCCAGTTCACAGTCCTCAACATGTCTTTGCAAGAGGATGAATACGCATTGAGCGAGGAGCGAAGGCGAGGCTATAATGCGGAACAACAACGCAGGTTTCGAGCGCGTAGAAGGAAAGAGTTGGACGAGATGCAGGAGTTAAACAACAAATTGATGAACGAACTCAAGGAACTAAAGGCAAATCTGGAAACTAGGGTGGGTAATTTGGAGCGGGAGCAAATCAACAAAATGAACGAGCTCAAGGAGCTAAAGGAAAGTTTGGAACCTAGGGTTGAAAAGTTGGAACGTGACATAGGTAAGTCAATTCATCTCGATTAATCCTAATGCTAAGTATATTTACGCAGATTTGGACTCCGACATCGACACTGAGCCTGAGTCCGAGCCCGCTCGACAAAACCGAAACAGCTACCCGCTAGGGGCGATTCGAGCCGCAATTAGTGGGTGGGACAACAATAATCACAGGAAATTGGCCCGAGGCGATAAAGGCGTGAACCGTATTTGGCCACAAGGTCAACGCGAGAGTTGATCGGAGGTTGGGGGTTCCATGATGGAAGCGAACTCAAGTATTAGGAGGGCATTTGTCTTGGATTTGGAAATATGTGATTTCAGCAAAGGCTAGTTATATTTTCTACGTAGCTAACCTCCTCAACCCTGACGGTACTCACAAAATCTCGACCTTAGCAATGGAACGTCCGAATTGGAACCACCGCCGTCTCTGTCTTCGTCTTGGCTTTGTACATCTGCGGCAGCGCTGACTTCAATTCAAGTAAGTCAAGTTCGGGGGTGTAACTTGATTACTTGAAATAAAATCGTCCGTGAACTTACTTGACTTGATTTGAATTGATATACTTAAATTGAAAGCGCTGACCTGAGGCCAGGATGAAGCTATTGGTACTCTCACGCCTCCCCTCCATCCCAACCCATCAGGTCCCCACCAAAGCTGACGACCTCGCCCGCCCACAGTGATCGCTTGATGGCCTAGCCAATTCCGTAGGCACTGTATTTCTTCTATTATCTCGGGGCTTAAGCTGTGCTGACTCCGAAGACTGGCAACGGCTCTAAGACGGACAACACCCGACCCGATGAACAGAAACCTGCTCAAGTGCCAAGAGACTGCCACCGAGCGCAAACAAAATCCATGCACATTCGGCCATGCCGAGCCCTTGTGATGATGCTCCACCGTGCTCCCCAAGCCCCTCAGCTGGTCTACGCGCCCATCTTACTCGGTTCCAGTGTGTCG
>JAGMUU010000089.1:0-17089 GCA_020744375.1 Dactylonectria estremocensis | reverse complement strand
TCTACCTACATAGATCCTCTACCTTACATCCCCTTGCATCCTATTCCGCTCCTCGCGCGGGGCACTGCCGGTTCGCAAGTCAATACCAGTTTGCTCCTTAAGCCCACCTCCACAGCCAACCCAAAGCCCCATCCTCAATGGCCATCTTCAGGATCCTGTCCTCTCGGTAGACCGACACGCGCGTCCGTCCTCTCGGGCCATATAGAAAGTGTCGTAACTGCAGTCCGCCCACCCAGCCTTCCGTCGCTTCCATTATATGCCGCGCCCCGCAGATTGTCAGTTCTGTTTCGCGCTACCTCGCAAGATCTCTCTTGCAAGGCCGACCGTGTCTCGCAGGAGTTTGTCCACTTGCACTCTCGCGGCGTGCATTTCTATCGGAAATCTCAGTCCAGTATTCTTTATGGAGGCGACCTAACATACTGGTGTAACTGAATATTGAGCACTTGAGATGCTGAGAAATGAGACGCAATAGGAGCGCTTCGCTCTGCCTGAGGTGCGACGCTAACCCATCCCTCGCTCTTGGTGGTTCACCTGTGACTCTCTCCTTGGCCATGCCGTCATCCCAGGCTCTATGATTAGTCCAAAAGTTGTCGCTCTTCACTTCGATTTTCGACCCCTCTTCCGCCCCGCTTTTCTCGTCATCACTTTGACGAATTTAAAATTACTGTATGTACGGAGGGCCCTTTCAAAAGTCTTTTCCAAGCGCTAAATGCGCCACATCTCTCAATCCTTGTTAGTTACCTAAGATACAAGGTGTAGAATCCAGCCACAATGAGTTAGCTGCTACATCCACTATAGTTTTAGGGGTGCTAGGGGGATTAGAATGTAATACAGTGAGGATAGGCTGCTGTAAAATTAGCAGCCTTTAACGGATAAGGCACTATAGAAAGTACTTGATGTACTTAACCAAGCCACAGTCGTCGGATTTCCTTTTTCAAACTAGCGCTTGGAAAAGACTTTTGAAAGGGCCCTCCGTACTAGTTACAGGACATACTGTATGTACTGTATCTTTGTGAATGAATGCTGACCTATGCACTGAGCGCGACCACCTACGAACCAATGCATCCGATTGGTGAATTAGGGTTTGGGCTCAAAGTTACATCCACAACTAGATTCTGGATTATTTAACTTGTCAATTTTGTGCATCACAGACATAAAATATGATATGATCATATTAAATCTAAAATGGAGCTATATGCGATGTTACGAAACTGGAGAGCTTGGGTGCAAAGATCCACGGCACTACAGAGAGCCTTTCTATCTCAGATTATACAAACGAGGGGTCCTAAACTCTGGGGGCTGCGCACTGGTAAAGGTGGGCGGCACTGCGCTCATTAAAGCCGGAGCCAGCGTCAACATCATCGACTACGAGGGAGTATCAGCTGGCAACACTCTTCCTTTGAAGAGCATCGACAGTAATGCGGAAGCCATTTGGAGGGATTTATTACGACACGACTTAGACGTTGACAGGAAATGCTGGTACTTCGACAGGCACGCATCTATTATTGACCTTGCAACCCACGAAGCGTCTCAGGGGAATGGATTGTTGCTGAGTTTGATATCAGAGTATCGGTAATGTATGTCAGCATCAGCGTGTAGTTTATACGTGTCGGCACGACACGCTTTGTACCTTTAGGTCCTCATCGAGGCCACAAAAGAGGGCACTGTTGTTCAGAGAGGAAGTTACTTTTGCTCATAACTGTAACTGCCTAGGAGACAGTCTCAGATCTCTACCTTCCAAGTGACTGTATCGCGATGTTGAATGCGACGTCAGCCCCATTTCTTTTTCTCTCCCTTCCTTCCGTCTTGGGCAAAGCAAGAAAACGTCCATTCCACTACGTATCACTAGCAACTGATCATGTTGAACAAGACCACCCCGGGGAAAAAAAAAAGGAACGCCCAAATCCAAGGCTTCCACCATATTATCTTGCCCGCCGTACCACGTATGGCAAGGCCATAGACACAGGGCACCACAGGCAGGTTCTGCGTCGATCAATTTTTGGGTTGAACCCTAACATCCAAGCGCATATCAGGTCCTGTTGTGAGCTCGCCTCCTGTATATGATGGGAAATTTGCGACAAAGCGGAATGAATCCCAGGGATGGGATTGCTCATTCAAATGAGAATGGAACCCACGACAACTGCACCAGCCAGAGCCCGGTTTGTAGTCATCGCCCATATCAGTGCGATACTCAAGCTGGTCAAGTAAGAGGATACCGGTTTCTATATTGCATAAAACCCTTCCGGACTCTCCCTCCATGTCGGTTGACGGGAGAGGCTTGTAGTAACGAAGTGCGGCGTCATAGGACTGTCGGCATGCAAGGAGTGTAGTTGGTAGTGGAGGAGGTTGGATATATAATCCAGGTTCCTTCATGTGCTTAATGTGGGTAATTTGTCGGGTAGGCAAACTGAATAACCAAATAGCTACTTTAAGCTCTGTAGGCAGTCGATTGAAACACGTAAAAGCTCCCTTCGGTTGGCTGGGTTGGCATTGGGATTCTTGTGGTAATTCAGTTGGAAGAGCCTGGGGTGATATTGGCCATGATTCAGAATCAAGCGACAATTTCCGTCTCTGGACAACGAACTGGAATAGCCAATATCTCTCTGGGATGGTGTTAAACCTGCGACGCAATCGGAGAAGGCGATAGAGATCAGCCATGAATGACTCGTAGTTTTCCTCGTTAACTAGAGGCCCCTCAGCCCACGAACTGATCGAGCCGACAAGGTAACCTGGAGAGGCACATCCGTTTAGAAGGGGAAGCTGTTGTTGTAGAGCCTGAAGCGATCTCGGGAGCCTTCCGTTCGTCGGAGTCCATTTGTGAAGTTGAAAATTTGATGTTGAGTCTTGGAAAGCGAAGGCCAGAGCCCCAGGCGGCATCTCAGGATTGCTTGCCATATCTTAAGAAATAGGAGTGGATCGGGAGAGTTATAAGCGCATAAAGAGGAAGTTGAGCATAGCTTGGTAGTTGGGGGCAGGGGGCCCTTAAGTAGTTTTGGGTCAACGAAGACAGGGATGCTAACTCTAATTTCGGCGGGTTGCTTGAAACGGTCTGCGAGGATCGGCTTGGGGATCGGCGTAACAGGCCTCGGGACATCATACTGGGGTCTTTGAAGTCTTCAGAACCCTAGTGATGATCAAGGAATACAATGTTCGGTCAGTGTCTTTGCTTGAGGCAGCGCCATAATGTCTTGCGCGTTCTGGTCGCAGCCAGCGGATTTTGTGACGCAACCTTAGAGGGCATAAACATTCATCTTATCTTAAACTGTAGCATTCTCCCTCGAAAGACGGCCGAATCGAATACCCCAATCTAGAGCCTTGCTCTCTTGGAGATCGCTGAAGAAGTCTGACATTCTCCGGGTGATCTGTAGTTCATCAGAGAGGGAAAAGCGAGCTTGAACAGCTGGTCGCGCTGGTGACTGCATTGCGAATTCGGTATGAGAGCAAGGAAATTGAGATTCCCCCATCTGCCCAATTATCAGCGATTCCGTCACCTCCAGAAGGAATAAAATACTACGTCACCCCATGCACATTGGAGCGGCGATGGGGTGCATGGGGTAGCCTCAGCCGAAGGCTGTGCGTCCGCGGGCCGGGAAGCTATTACTACTACTGCATTATCTACGTACTGATCCATTGGCATGGCCATTCTTGGTATTATGTGACATGTACGGATTCCGTGTGAGCACCTGTCGTTTCCTAAGCTCCTGATCCCTCATCCTCATCTTTATGCCATCCGGGGGAGACCCGTAGACTAGGTGATTACGATCAAATGGTGCATCCAACATCAGACCCTCGAGCGTTTTCACGCGAGAGACAGCCACGTAGCTTAAACCAGTCTGAAAGTCCCGGCAGGACAGATCTGTAACTATCATATCTTCGGTGATGCTTTGTGACTTGTGCACGGTAATTGCGTAGCATACGATCAGGGGAAACTGGGTGCGAGCGCAGAGAGTGGCTCCGATGAGGAAGTCCCTCTCCACTGGGAGAATCGGCACAATCTTCCTGCCATCAGCGGTGGTCAGGAATACCGGTCCGCTGTATTTGTCAAACTCCATCATGATAACACAGGGAGGGTCTTGGATGGGGTCGGCCCCAGGTGCCCAGCCGATATCGTAAACTGTGCCGCGAGCGCCGTTGCAGAGGCCAACTGGCTGCCAAAGGTTGGACGTCAGCATCAGACGGGAGCCAATGCATATGGGGATCTGCTTCGCAAGGTTGCCCGCCTTTTCATCAGGCGCAGCAGCCGCGCCGGGGCCGACGTTCTTAGCCATGACCTGGACGACTGGCCGGCTGAGGCGGTCGAGGTGATAGTGGTTATATTCGTTCACCCTATCTTTAGTGGCGTATACTCGTAAGGCGTTGACAAACCTTGCGACCTCTTGATCGTCTAGTTTTCCACTTCTACCGCCGATACTGCCTCTTTCGGGATATCGTGCTAAGCAAGAAGTTCAGCGTCACGGATTACTGGGATCGTTATGAATGGCAAGGGCGTGGGAGTCCACACAACCACGGCCTGTACTGGATGGAAAATTGCCCCGGAGCCGACATGGAGGACGAAGCCGCTCGTGATGTTTTTGCACGCACGTGGGATTCCACGTCACTGCCATTAACCCCGAGCCGAGTAGGACTATGCCTCAGGGTGAGGGTAATCCGCTGAGCGTATATCCCCTAAGCGGCTCTCGCAAATTGTCAACCGTTGCCAGTGCCACAAGTGCAACACCACGTACTGCTTGCGTGTGAGGAAGAGAACCGGTGACATCGCGAGGGATATGGAGGGCGCTGCTGCAGACATCGAGGCGGCCAACGCGGCCAATCCGGAGAGGGAGTGTCGTTTTGACTTCCCTCGTGCCCTGCGGACGCTTCACTTAGTTAGTATTGAATGTCTTGCGGAGTGGGGAGACAGAGCTGACATGAGAATTGTACCGACTACGACATTCCAGGCAGTTCTTGGTGTTCCCAGCAGATTTCCGTTTGCTGACGAAGTCACCAGCCGGTTTCTTCTCGCCACAGCGGGCACAGACAATGGACACTAAGTCATCTTGAAGCCCTTGAGAAGTAGACTTCGGATGCATTACTCAATGACGCAAGACATGAAGATGCGTTGCGTGAACGGAGTTTGACTTGACCGCTTCCTCAGGCTAAGCCTTCTGCGGCATCTTGAGCGTCTTGGTCCCTTGGGAATTAGGTGGTTAGACAACTTACATGATGCGTAGCACATGTGAGACAATTGCCACTTGAATAGAACTTCATGTTCCTAGTAGTTCCCAGACATTTTTTCACTTTCTCCAATGGACAAGGATGGTAATCCAGGTCAATCTCACAACCACATAGGAATTTATGGTAGTCTTGGGTACACATGTTGCAGGGTAGGAGGTTTGTTTGTGTGAAGAGCTGTGGCACTAACGAACGATTAGTGAATGAGCACAGCATTATTTGTGGCTGATCTGATTGAGAGTAACTCATGATGAAGTTGTCTGTAGAGGAAGACCTCCTCGATAACTGCACAAACTAATTCAAACTAGTATTGGCAAACCAAAGATGTGTATCACTTACTAAGGAGGTTAGCCCAAAAAAGAGAAACAGTATGGTAAATCGATGTCGAGAAGAAGATACCATGCAGTACCCACCTACCGGTCATACCCACCCACCGTACACCAAAAACAAAATCCCCCCATACAAAATGCTCATCTTCACTTACACGGTACTCGGCCAAGATTGAAGCTATTGCCATGAAACAATGTCTGTTTTATTAAGAGTTTCATGGCGTTTGATATTCTCACATTGCTTTTTTGATCACATAAGTGGTATGGTCGCATGGCACTAATGTAAAATGTCTCGAAATGCCTCCTTATCACTCAGCCTCCTTGAAGATTCATCGAATTTTTATCTACACCAGTCTTCCTTAATTGCCTTGAAAATGCCTCAAACGTCTTATACAGAGAATGATGTTATTGAAGCCGTACTGGATGTCACAGATAACGGCCTCTCGCAGTACCAGGCCGCCCAGAAGCATGGGATGCCTCCGACCACTCTCTCTGACCGATTAAGAGGCCTACCGTCAAAGTCTGAGGTCACCCAGCCTGCCCAGCTGTTATCCAAGTCTCAGGAGGACAGATTAGTTACCTGGATACTTCGACAAGAGGCCTTAGGCTATGCTCCTTCCCACAGTCAAGTTCGCGCTACTGTCGCTGCCCTCTTGAGACAACAAGGCCGGGAAAGGGGTATTGGTGTACACTGGGTAGCCAGGTTCATGAAACGACATCCGACCATAAAGACAAAGATAGGGAAACGCCAGGAGGCCTCAAGGTTCAATTCTTTTACCCCGATGGCCGTCAATTGGTACTTCGATATCCGGGAGAGCGAGTATGGCTGGATCAAGCCTGAGAACACAATTAATGTTGACGAGGGCGGTATCATGGCTGGATTTGGTGAGTAATTATCGCTTTTGTCATAAAATTCACTAATCCATTCCGAATCTAGGCTTGGATTCCTTGGTTATCGGCAGTAGCGATCCTAAGAGGAAGGCATTCCTCAAAGGCTCCCAGTCCCGCGCTTGGACTAGCTTTATTGAAGCCGTGACTGCAGATGGTCGTCTTCTAAAACCAGGGATTATTTTCAAAGGCAAAGAACTTCAGCAACAGTGGTTTATCAATGAGTTCAAGAAGATAGCCGACTGGTATTATATCACTTCTGAAAATGGCTGGACAGACAACCACATTGCAGTTCAGTGGCTCAGAGAGGTCTATCTACCTCAAACCCAGCCCGCAGATGAGTCTGATGCCAGACTAATTATATTAGATGGCCATGGAAGTCATGTATCTGCGAGTACCTACCTAGTCTGAATCATAAATGTCGCTGACTCAAAATCCAGGATGAGTGGATGGCTACCTGCTTCTTGAACAACGTATATTGTTGTTACTTGCCGGCACATCGCTCTCATGGCCTACAACCGCTAGACAATGGCGTTTTCAATGCCTCCAAGACTGCTTATCGGAAAGAACTCCAAAAACTGGCAAGCCTGACTGATTCTGCGCCGGTGGATAAGGTCAACTTCATCAAGGCTTATGCCAAAGCCAGGGAAGTGGGAATGACTAAGAAAAATATACTCTCAGGCTGGAGAGTGACTGGGAATTGGCCAATTTCACGACGGAAAGCCCTCATACATCCAGAGATTCAGCCAGACAAGAAGGAAGCTACGCCTGCATCTGAGGGCCTTAGAGACGGGCAACTCGACTCTAATAATACGCCAAAGACAAGCCGTCATATCAGAGATCTGGGAAAAAACAAGAGCCCTTCTACCAGAAGACGGTATTCTGTGATATCGAAAGGGTTTGAAGTCCAGGAGTCAAAGATAGCCTCCCTAAGCGCAAGTATCACCAGTCTGGAGGAGGAAGTCGGCCGGTTAAGTAGAGGCAAGAGGAGAAGGGCCATACCCAATCCCAACAAGAAGTTCATGACATTAGCCGAGGCTCTAGTTGCTAGTGAAACTATTCCCGAGCCAAACAAAGCAAATGAAGAGGCAGCGGCTGTTGAGGATGTGATCGAGGTGGGAGGGATGCAAGAGGATGAAAGTTCAAATTCGGAGGCGGAAGAGTTACCCGTCGTACGCACCCGCACAGGGCGTGAAGTTAAAAGACCGAGAAAATATTAAATTTTATTCAATTCTAAACTGAATTCCGGAAATCCTTTAACTTTTATTATTTTTGGTGACTTTTCCGCATGAGGTTGAAAACTTGCATTTTGTATGGGGGAATTTTCTTTTTGGTGTACGGTAGGTGGGTATGACCGGTAGGTGGGTACTGCATGGTAGCTTCTAGAAGAAGTTGGTCGAGCTATAGTACTCTGAAGGACCTCCCTCTCGGTTGCTGGTGGCTTATGCCGCTATATATATTGATCAGCGGGGCGGGGTACCTATGGAACATTCATTGCATGAAGCGGAGCATTACTCATATGGCAATGGAGCGAGGTGTGAATGGTTCTGCTTGACTATACAAACTAGGCTTGTTGTGCAAGATCTCGTTCGCAATTTCACTAAAAGGTGCACGGATGGTACACACACACACACAATTTATTTCGCCCGGTGGCTTATAGCCAATAGGGCACTAGTTGCTATTGTACATGTCCATTTCCCAATTTTTGCCATAATCTCGTAAAAGCCCTTACAGCGTCCAATTTCTGCTTTTGCCTCTTCGTTTTTCCGTTTCTCCGCAGAATCTCGTGGGGTTTGTATTATTGGCAAGCGAACTTGAAGGCTATTCTTCAAGTGTTCAGAGTCCTATCTACGGCGGCTGAAGCGGTGCCTGCTATCCATGGCACGAGGTGTTTGATGTAGGGTTGGTTAGTAAGAAAGAATAGGTAAGGTTTCGCAATCTGTCTTCAACGTTGCGTGTTATCAAGTCGACCTGTGGCTATCGCAAATCGTATAGTCGCGCGGACTGCGCCCATATTTGGCGTCCATTTTGCATTGTCTGATGGTGATTTTCCTCCCAGGAAGAACGAGAGATTTCCTCTTTGTGTCTCGGTGCACTGTAACATTTCGGCTCGGTATGCCGTCCATTTTCTGCATCGGAAGAGAAAATGCTCAACCGTCTCTGTCGCTTGTCCACATGCGCATTGTTGTGATGATGCTGCCGTGATCCGAAAGAGGTATCCATTCAGTCTGGCCATGCCTGTCCTAAGCTGTGCCAGCACACTGGCTTCTCTCCATGACAAGTGGTCATATAGTTGTCGCGTGTGTTTGCCGGGTATTGCAGTATCGACTTTCTTCGAAAACTTTCCGACGTTATCCGGCAGGTGTTTGTTAGTGCACTGGCTCAAACGAGCCATGTTGAGGGTCGTCGATCGCATTCTGGGAAACTTTAGAGTCGGGGTGGCACCATCTCGGGTTGCATTCCGCGCCTCTTCTTTAGCAGTCTTCAGGAGCTTGTGTTCAGCACTGGTGGGCATCCATATGACAGCTATCGCATTTCCATTGGCCTTTAGCGCATCGATGGAGTCATATATGCATCCAACATACTCTTGACCAGATTGTTGGCGGGGATTTCGGATCGTGAGCACGGCAGCCTTGTTGCTCGTCAACAGTGCCACACTTCGGTATCTCAGGTCAGGTAAGTGCCTCAATGCGTATGCCATCGCCGCCAGCTCCGCAGAAAACGGGTTCTGTTCCGTTCTCATACCAAGCGTAAAGGAAAATCGTTCCAGTCTCGGCCCTCCCCGCACCGACACAGGGATCTCGATGATCCCGCCGACTCCTACTACGCCGTTCCGTGCCGAACTGCTCACTGCAACCCGTATTGCCCAGCCCAGATCTGCTTGTCTCATCTCTGTCTCGTCCTTGTCGACAACGATAGTTTGTACCCGTTCTGCCCAAGGTGCCAGTGTGAATGGATTAACCGTTTCTAACTCCTCCATCGGAATCTCATTGAGCGCCACTGCCAGCTCGTGAAATGGCGAGCGATTGTATCTTCTGAACTTTCGGATACGAGATGTAGCGTTGCGGAGTGGGTTGGTTGTTGGCAGGGTGTGGAGATCAATCCACATCTTGATCGCCCGCCTCCAGAAACGCTCCTGTGCACTGGCGATATGCGCCTCTGCTTCTGCTACGCTTGTTGCCACCGTGAGGAATGTTCCCACGATCGCTTGCGCCCCAATCCTCTGGACTCGGTTGATAGGGCTGGCCCTTCTGTACTTACATGTGTGCATCCAGACGTTTGAGGCATAATCCACCACAGGGGCCACCGTGGCTGTAAACAGTTGTCTTGCTGTTGCTGGGGTAAGACCTCTCAGCCGCTGTAGCTCCATGGCTGCTTCCAAGCCCTTGGTCGCTGCCCGTGCGATATGTTCCTTGTATTTCAGAGCAGAGTCCATGATCATTCCGAGAACTTTGACTTGGGTTTTGGGTCGGACAAGCTGTCCCTTGATCGCGAAGGGCTCTGAATCAGACTTGTACGCCTTGCGGGTGAAGTGAATGATCGCTGTCTTTTCTGCCTCGAAGGTTGCGCCGCTTCTCCTCTCCCAGTCCAGCGCTTTCTTGATAATCGCTTCAATCCCATCGCGGTTTCTTTCTGCGGTCGGGCCTGTGACCCACGCCGTAAAATCGTCCACGAAAGCTATCGATCCTCCGTAACAATCAATTCTCTGCTGTACGAGGTCTGCGTTGAAGAATAGGAACAGAATCGGAGACAGGGGGGAGCCTTGTGGCAGCCCAGCTTGTGGCAAGCTTCGCTCCTCCGATGCCTGTCCGTTGACCTGAATAATCGCCGTGCGATTCGAGCAAAAGGCTTCAATCCAGCGAAGTAGTTGCTCCGGGATGCCCCTTGCTCTCAGTCGTTGGAGGAGTCTCTCTTTGAACACTCCATTGTATGCCCCTTTGACATCGAAACTCACGAGGCTAAGGATCCGTCGGCCTCGCCAGGCAGCGTAGATTTGCTCTTGCAGCAATATCAACGCCTGCTCAGCGGACCGCTGTTTACGGGCTCCAAAGTGGTTTGCTGGCAACAATCCATGTGTCTCGACGGCATGTGAGATCCTTTCAGCGATGACCGACTCCAGTACTTTGCCCAGCGTAGATAGAAGTGATATAGGCCTCCACGCCTTTGCAATCGAATAATCTCCTTTGTTTGGCTTCTTGAGGGGAATAATATTGGCATGCCTCCATTGATCAGGCAGTGCTCCTTCTTCTAGTGATGCACGGAATAACGATAGGACTCGGTACTTCACAACTGGCCAAACTTGTTTCCAGACCATGGCGGGTAGTCCGTCTTCGCCTGGTGCTTTCCACGGCTTTGCCGCGAAGAGCTGTCGCTCTATCTCTTCCATGGTGATGTCTGGCATGGTGATGGCAGCTCCGCGCTGTGGTCTCTCCCCTTCCTCCTCGATGTGCTCCGGTAGAGGGGGGAAGAAGGTGGCTAGCATTTCATCGGCCTGTTCGCTATTGTTGGCTGTGCGCGTGCCATCAGCCCTTACCAGCTGGGGCACCTTGCCAAATGCTGTGTCATCTCCAGACTTGAGATACTTTGCTGCCTTCCAAATGTTGTCGTTATTGGCTAGGAACTCGTTCCAGTGCGTCTTTTTCTGTTGTCTGATGGCATCGTGGTACTGCTTTGCTGCTCCTTTGGCTGTGTTTTCGAGCTCCTCACACGTTTGTCCTGCTCGCCTCGATGCTCTGGCACGATTTCTCCAGAATGTGTATATTCGCCGGAGTTGCGTGAGGTCTGAGGTCCACCAGCGCTTTGCGTAGGGTGACGGCTTAGCTCTGGGTGTCAGAGCGCGAACCGCCTCTAGCACCACTGACATGAGTCTGTCTGTCTTCTGCTGTACGGTACCACCCGTCGGAGTGGTCTCTAGTGCAGCGGCGATTCGGATGTTGATTTCCTTCCATGGTGCGTTTTTGAGTAGGAGTCGTTCCTGGGCCTTCGGCACCGGAACCGAAATGTCGAACTCCGTCTCAATGGCACGATGGTCGGAGCCATGCTCTGTACCGTGTATCGCACATTTGACAACTGAGGTCGCTAGGTCCTCGGATGCGAGGACCAGGTCGATCGTTGATTCATGTTCTCCACCTTGCCAAGTCTTCGTGCCTCTCTCGAGCAGACTGCTGAGAGCAAACTCACCCATCAGACCGATGATTTGGTCTGCCTCGCCCTGCCTCTCTAGCGACACATCCTCCCCTCCCCAGAGCTGATCGTGGCGGTTGAAGTCGCCCACAATCACCACATCCACCACTCTTCCTGCGTCTCGCCTCGTATCTTCAATAGCTTTACGTAGGTTGTCGCACGCCTTCCTCAGCGCCTCAACTTCAATTCCTTGAACATAGACAGAGAACACCAATATTGAGCGTTCCGGGAGTCGTATCAGTGCCGCCGTTATGTCTGGGGACTCAATCGGCATCTGCTCTGCATCTAAATCGTTCCTGATCCAAAGCATGCTTCTGATCGCCCATCTGCCTTCTCTGTACGTCGGTGGTACCATCTTCATCCACTTATGGTGTCCCATCGGAGTCGTCAAAAGACGACCCTTAATCCTCCGCGCTTGTGGTTCCTGGATGGCTAGGACTGCTGCGTTCTGAATGTCTTTGTCGTTCATCAAACTGTCATGAACTTCGCCGCGTTTTCGTACGTTGAGCTGGATCATTCGAAGCGTGCTACTCATGCGGAGAAGGGTAGAGCTTCTTGCAATTTCTGCTGAACGACTCGTGAGGACCCCCACAGAGCACACACTTGAAGATAGTTTCGTTGCATGTGCTATGGTGGTGACCTTCCTTTGCGCATTTTCCACAAACCTGGGTGTTGTTACATTGGAAAGCTTTATGACCGACTTGTTGGCAGTTGTAGCACTGATTTGGGCGAGGTCGGCGTTCGAACACTCTGGCGTATCCAGATTCTCCTCCAGCATAAAAGAAACCCTCCGAGAGGAGCCTTCTTGAGTCTGAGCCTTTGGTAAGGTAAACGACCATTGAGCCGTATGCTTTTGGAATGTCTCTTTTGCTTAGCCAAACTATCTTTGCAATCTGCGTGTCATTTTCCTTTCCAAAGGCCTCGGCAGCTCCCGTACGGATGTTACCCGCTTCATCCAACACTGCTATGCGCTTGACGTTATCCACTTTAATGGGATAGAGCTCATCCCGTAGCACCCGGGCGCCTCGTGCCAATTTGGCTCCCACCAGTCGTTTCACCATTTGGTGTTCAGCTTCATCTCTGCACACGATCCTGATCCGGTTCCGGCTCTTCCGGTCCTTGGTTACCGCCTGGCAGCGCCAGCTAGACTGGCCCTGCTCAGCACGTACCTCAGTCTCCACGATAGTCCGGATAGCACTTGCTGTAATTAGCTCCGCTTCTTCCTTTTCCACCCTCGATGTGTCGACCGTGCAATAAAACGCATCGGTGAGATTCGGGGGCGATATGTTGCCAGATGGGATGTTGCTAGGTTGAGATGAGGGTGGCGATCGCATGACGTCAGCGAAAGAGATGTGCGGGGTAGCTGCCGCGCTCGCGGTGATAGCTTCAAGTTGTTCGCGAATTCGCTTCAACTCATCGCCCATCTGCTTCTTGGTGTCTTCCAATTGTTGACTCAACTCTTGGGCCGTATTTTGCTGTTCCTCAGCTGCTTCCTTCAAATCTCGAATTACCTCTTGCTGGTTACTGATGATCCCGTTCTGCTCCTTGATGGCTTCCCTTAGCCCTTGGAACTCAGCGCGGTACTCGCCCAATAGCTCCAAGGCCTTCTGGAGCATCGCCCTTCCCTCGTTGTTGTTGCTGCTGTTTCCCTTCCTTGGGTCTGTCGCATGATCGGCTTCCCCTTCAATCGTTATCGCTCTCGTTGTCGCTCTCGTTGTCGCTCTCGTGGCATATCGGCTGCTTTTGTTCGGTTCTTTCGCAGTGTCCTCGAGCTTTCGCTTCATGCTTCGAAGCCTCATCGGCGTCGACACGCGGCCGCTTGGCCCCACCAAGGTCTCGGCTTTTGCCAGAGAGGTCATGATGAAAGCCAGCCCACCACCTTACCACTCTTCCAATTGAGGAAATAATAAGTATTTCAAGATAGATCGATGGGAATCGTTTTCCACATGTCTCCAAATTGTGTGAGGCGTCTCTTTTTCCAATTCGAATCAATTCCGCTAATACGGATGGTACAGTGACTTGCAGGGAATGTGTCGCAGTTGTGCCTGGAGGAACTACGAAGTGCCTGGAGGAACTACGAAGTAAGTGCCTGGAGGAACTACGAAGTAA
The DNA here is from genome assembly GCA_020744375.1 of Dactylonectria estremocensis. Lineage (NCBI taxonomy): Eukaryota > Fungi > Ascomycota > Sordariomycetes > Hypocreales > Nectriaceae > Dactylonectria > Dactylonectria estremocensis. Next base: position 3,368 of record JAGMUU010000089.1, on the reverse strand, counting down.
GTTCCGGAAGGTTCCTTTTGCCTGGAGGAAAACTACGAAGTAAGTTCCGGAAGGTTCCTCAGGCTGACTTTGCCAGACACACAGAAAGCACGGACCATTTTGCCAAGACTTCGTCCATTTTACAGTGTCTTATTTATTTTTTACTGTCACTTTTTAGTGTCACTAATGGCTTACTGATGCGAGGCGGATTGGGCTGTTGTAAAGGGTAGCTAGATAGCTAGGGCCTAAAGAGGCCTAGTTATGAAGCTTCTAGCCGCCATCGCCGACAGAGAAGCAAGACACAACCATCGACCACCGAAGCAAGGTCGAAGCACCGGGCGAGACCCTGGGTATTGATATTACTCTACGAGAGAAGCTAATCCACTAGTAAGATCACGACACAAATCTCTAAGATGAAGAAAATGCAATCTCACAGAGGTCTAGTATAAGAAGCGCGCAAGCCAGAGGAATAACAATCTTGCGCTCTATAGGAGAAGCTAAGGCACTGCAGGAGGGAATCGACAGCCTGCCAGAGGGGGGCAGCCAGAGACTGTTGAGCTAGCAGGAAGTTGACATCATCAATATCCTCTACCCCACATATTTGCACACTCGATACTCAAATCGGAAGTTGAATAACCAACTAGAAAGACCGCTATAAAGTTACGGCGGGAGACTAGCGAGTTACCAGAAGAGAGTGATAGATTCATGAACCTTATTATGTAGGTATTGAAAGCTAGCCGCAGCAGGATGCATAGGAATTGTGTGTTATGATTGATCTAACTAGCTAGAAAAGGGGAGACGCCGCGGTCGGCTTTGTGATCAGCAATGTCGGCTGTTGCCTTACAAATTAGGTGTAAATCGGGACGGTGGCTAAACCCGGATTGTACGGTCGGATCCACACCAACAGTAGGACTACTGAAGCGGGGTGGATTAGACTGGTGCTATAAAGGGTAGCTGAATGGCTAGGGCCTAAAGAGGCCTAGCTATGGGGAGCCATTTTTAGCTAAAGAAGATCGGCATCGTCCTCTTCAATAGAGGCCATGTCATTTCTTTATTTTTACTATGCTTTAGCAGTCTAGGGCATTAATGAGGTTACATTAATAGTAAGAAAATTATATAATATTTACTAAAACTTGACAAAGTCGTATTATGCAGATAGCTACCTTATAGCTTATAAATGCAAATGCCAAGATATATGCTACGACTCGGACTCATCATCCTCAGAATCACACCAGAGGGAAGTATCGTCTTCCTCGTTGACTTCGGTTACTGCATGTCAGACGGTCTAATAGGAAAGTCAGCTCTGCATAGGGCCAGGTCCGTACTAAAGTTTCCTTTGAACCTAGATAGAGACTTTGAACCTAGTCCACCCTCAACAACCTAGATAGTCCTCAACAGACTAGGTCGTCGGCTTGTGACAGCGACGTCGGATCAAGAGCGTCTGGATTGATCAGATCAATAGGGATAAATAGCTAGCTTTCCTCCTCCCTAGACAGAAGAAGAAGACAAGATCGTCCATCGCACTCAAGCTGTTCCCACCAATCCATCCTGTCTGATACTGCACGTCTTGCTTCATAGAGATACGTAATAGATCACACCTGTCGGAAAGCTAGCGTGGCACTTCGATGACTTGATTGTGTGTGTATTGTCTGTGTGTATCTGGGAGGTCTCCCGGCCTTGACTGCGTATGTGTTCTAATTACCACTAAAAGTGGGGGCCTGAGATATCTGCACCAATAGGCAGTCTCAAACCTGGAGGTCACCACGTGACCGCCTGATCAGGTGCTTTGTACATGATCCAATCTAACAACACCTGTACACTAAAACTCAACCCACTTCATTATCGTTAAGAGGATTCACGTCGTCTTGATACGCCACAAATCTACCCGTTGGCATTGTGGAGCAAGCAGGGTTATGAGATTCTCCGAGATGTGTAGCACTGCAATTTTAGCTCTACAGAGGGAGTCTCACAGTGTTTCTAGCTAATCAATGATCACCCTTTGCCATTCACTGCAATTTTAGCACTGTCAAACCAGTTACTCTCCTGGTCTAACGCAGGCTGCCAATCATTAAATCAAGATGCACTGCAATTTTAGCTCTATAGAGGGAGCTTCTCAGTGTTTCTAGCTAATCACTGGCCGCCCTTTGCCACACCAGGCATTTGACTATGGCGTACTCCGTATAGCTGACGATACTAGGGGGGTTTCGCCATTTCATTACATCTCAACCCCCCGTTCGTCCCTCACGGGGGGGCGACTGACCAAGCAAAAAGTCGTTGACTCGACAAATACCTAAAAAGTATGTGTATGCCTTAGTAAATTCATGTACCTTCTCCATAAAACAAATCCAGGGACTTACTAAGAAAAATTCCCCGCAAAGATACATTGCGTAAAACGAATTTTTGGCGTAAGTCAATGTACTTAAATTTGTCAAGTCAACGACTTTTTGCTTGGTCAGTCGCCCCCCCGTGAGGGACGAACGGGGGTTGAGATGTAATGAAATGGCGAAACCCCCCTAGTAGTCCCTCGTGCTATCCCTGCTGTCCCTCGTGCTATGCTATCATGGTCATGCTTCACTGCAATTTTAGCACTGCCAAACCAGTCACAACCCCGCTCTCTAATGCAGACTAGTTACATTATTGCGAAGCCTATCAACACTGCAATTTTAGCTTAAGGGGAGTCTGCCAGGCATCTTATCACAGCGCACAGCTGACGACCGTCCCTCAGGCTGTCCTCAGGCAGTCTAAACCAGTTACTACCCCGCTCTGCAATGCAGACTGACGGGTCACACTGCAATTTTAGCTCTACAGAGAGAGTCTCAGTATTTGGCTGATTTTTCAAAAGCCTTACACTGCGAAGGTATCATAGGTAATTACACAAAAGCGGTTGGTTCACATATTAGCACCTAAGATAAATAGCTCTTAATAATACGAGCACCTGCATGGTAGTGTATCAATCATGCTCAGGATGATTCTATCTTTACGTAGAAATGGTGCTTGTATATATTACATCTAATACTACTATCTCATTTGCACATCTAGCATTTCGTTACAAGCATGAGGGCACATAACGTACGCAATAGAGATAGACCGTCATACTGACTGTGCAGGCAACCCTACTCTCTATGTGCTAACAATGTAAATATCGTCTATGTAGAAAAGCATTTAATACTGAATTAGTAACATTCGTCGCAGTCTTTACTATACCTATACTATACCTAAGAGCGGCCCTTCTTCACTAGCTTCATCACGCTAGCACAGTTCCTCCAGGCTTCCTTTGGCGGGCCGCTTGCCGGACCGGTCCCTCCTGTTTAGGCTCTCCTTTCCCTCCCCCCCCCAGAAAGCACGGACCAGATTTGCCAAGACTTTGTCAATTTTACGGTGTCATTTAT